>JAQFZC010005134.1:0-14725 GCA_034695205.1 Dicyrtoma fusca | reverse complement strand
GTTGAAGGAGTAGGCGAGGGAGAATTCCATCGGAACCTTGCGAGCATACGAGTTCTGGCGTAATACTGTGTTGCAATAACTATACAAATAAGCCGAAGAAGCTCATTGAAGAAATTTTTGTAGTAATTTTTCTATCTTCTCGTGTTTTATTTTGGCTAATAATTTGCAGTTCAGCATCATTTTTTACATTATTAATTTTGTAAATGTAAATAATGATGACGCTTTTCCATTAAGTTTTGAAAGTAGAGGTTTTCACTTGTGAAAAGATTGAGCCAAAATGATGAACTACTAAATTGGCAAAAAAAGACAATATTTTTAAAAAATCAATTTCTGCAAGGCACTAATTTGCTAAGTAATTTAGCTTTACAGAAAAATTCTATATTTGTTATTTCTGTATAATGGGATTAATTGTGCTGTATTTCTGTATCTTTACTAAACCTGTAATTACTTGATTGACCCTTTTTAAAAAATGCTTTTCGTTAATTCGAATAAACGCATGTGAAAACGTCTTTAGCTATGCGCTGTCTTGACGCCGTTTTTGGTTTGTAAACGAATATTATTTAACTGTAATAATAACTATTAAGTTTATCGTATGGGGTTTGTGAGCGTTATAAATTAAATTCGAATGCTTTATTTCGAAATTTGTTTCTCTTTAAAAATTTCAATTACGTCCTTGTGAAAGTCTTGGTCACTTTACTAGTTTTGAAAGTTTTGGTTTCATAAGTTTTGACCTTTTGTAAATGTGAATTTCTAGGTTTCACCTTTTAGTAAATGCTACTATCTTGTTTTGTACCTGGCAAAAGTGTGAATCCGTAGTTTTTTGAAAAGACCGTTGTCATTCATTAGTACGAACTTTTAAGAAACAGTGCCTTTTAATTACTTATTTGCTTATTGGCTTTTTTCAAAGTTGATTGAATGAAATATGTAATTTGATCCAACAAATTAAAAAATTTTCCAAATTACTCGGAAGTAGGTACAGTAGTACTTTCAAATTAGTAAAAAATATACCAGTTTTAAAACTGGCTTAAACTATAAAATATGATTAGTAAAACCATTCAAAACAAGAAATCAGCAGTCTCAAAGAGGTCTAACCAAAATATTAACATTTTCATGAAGACCATTGCTTGAAATTATTGTTTGCAATAACGTTAAAAACTAGTTAGTAATAATGACACTGAAAACAGTCAAAACAATGAAATGCCGTTTCTACAACCAATAAAACCCAGAGGAATCTGATACAACTTGTCAGTGATGCTTAGTGTGTTTTCTAGAAAATGAAAAACGGCGTTAAGCCACATTAAAAGACCGTTTCCTTGTTGCTCTCAGTCTGATGACAAGAGAATAGAACATCAATAAAGAACTAGAACAAGAATTAAGTATTTTCGAGAACGTCAAAACTAGAAATCAGCATTATGCAAAAAGGTACAAAAATCCAAGAAATAAGCTTTTGGAAAAGGTCAAAACAATAAATTAGAAATTTTGAAATGGTCAAAAGAATTAATGAGCACTTCCGAAAAAGTCAAAATAAAAAACTTGCATCTTCGGAAATGTTAATTCTTTGCGAAAGCGTTGGTCACTACTTCTGAGCGTTTTGGAAAGATTTAATTTTTTGATTTTGACTTATTATTGATTGCAATTTTTGTAAATGTAATTAGTGCCTTCTATTAGAAGTATTACTTACCAGTGTTTGTCATTATTGAAATCTTTTAAGTTTATATTTCAATATTTCTATAATGTGCCTTATTTTATTTAAACTTTCAATTTTGTTTCTGAAGGTAGTAAGTAACTTGTTCATTAGACTTTTTAAAAGTGATGAATATTAATTTTGACCTTTTTTAAAACATGCTTAACTTTAATTAGCTCAATCACAATAGCATGAGGCAGAGTGCCGTTTAGTATGGGCATACCTTACGCCGTTTGCTATTTTAAAAAATGTTTTTTCAGTAGTGATTTCTAAATTGTGTAAGTTCCACTTTTTGATCTTTTTGAAAGGGCCTGGACCTAATTTTGACGGATTCCCAGATGTTAGATTTTAGATTTTATTTTCTTAAAACGTTATGTAGTTATGCAGATCTATAAAATAAAAAACCTACACACCGTAGGCATTCGTTTGGCGGTCTAACTGAACCTACAATTTAAAAAAAAGAGCAAAATGCTTCAATAAATTAATTTTTACAAATTGCATTGTAGCGAAAACTTTAAATATTTTCTAAATTCTTGATGGATATTGACAGGTTTAGTAGTGCTATCACTATTAATTACAGAAACTGATTTAAGTTCCAGGATATTAAAAAATATTCGCCTTTATTCGAAGATGGCTACCCTAGCGAAGGTCAAAAAGAGAAACTAGCAATTTTGAAACTTGAAACGGCCAAAACAAGAGAATAAAATTTCTACGAAGATGTTAACCTAGTAAGCCCCATCATCAAGAACATTCAAAACAAGAAATTAGCATTTCCAAAACATGTTTAACAATTACAAACAATAAGAAAGAAATCTTAAAACTAGAAACAATAGTTTTGAATGACTTTTGACAATCCAGGGTGGCACAGAACTTCTCCATTGGCTAACAACACATGCAATAAAACAGCAAACGGCGCAAAGCATGAGCGTGTTAAAAGACTGTTTTTTTTCGTTCATGCTAACAAACGACAAGCGCGTAATTAGAGCTCCGCTAAGGAGCTAGAGAGGGTGGCTGGGCCGGTGGCTGGGATTTGGGATGGAACTAAGTGGCCCTATTAAGTAATAGTGTCAAATAGTATCAAAATGGTGTATCTGCAATAATTACAAGTATGTAAAATAAATCGTGGATGAAGGGGCAAAATGTATCCACCCCATTACCTGCATGGCTAACTAAGAAATCCAACCCCGCACACAGCGACAGTTTGGGATCAGGAATGTAAGAGACGCTGTCATTGTCACTTTTTGACCCTGTAACTTTCTTGTTTTGACCCTTTCGAAAGAGCTTGTTATTAGTTTTGACCCGTTTGATTAGCTCTAGTTTTGAATTTTTTACGACATTTTGATCCCTTTCTTATAAGCTCTAAAAATACTAGTTCCAAATTTTGACCTGTCTACGGATGGCTGTTCTTTTGTTTTGACGCTCTTAAAAGTGTCAATATTCTGTTATATACTTTTTGAAAAAGGTAATTTCCTGTGAGCCATTTAAAAGTGTTAGTTACTGGCTTTGAATGTGGTTTAACTTGCTTTTATCCTTTTGGAAATCCATACCTTCTAGGTTTGACCATTTTGAACGCAATATGTAATAGCGTAATACGTGTTTGAAAATATCATTTTCTAGTTTTTGAACTTTTGAACAATTAGTCTTTATTTAGAACAAATGTGTGGAGAAAATTATATTAAAAAATGTGCAGAATTCACGCCTTTTGTTGTTTCGAAAGTGATTTTTATACCATTTGCCAACAAGTTTAACTTGGTCCATCGAAAACTCAGAGCAACTCTCATTTGACGTTTACTGACAAACCCTTTGAAATACTTTCAGGTTTTGACTTTTTCGAAAATGGTAATTGCTTGTCATATTATTTTAAAAAGTGCTAGTCACTAGTTTTAATTGTTTTGGAAATTGTAAAGACCTAGTTTTGACGTTTTTTTAAAGGATATTTAACGGTTTTGAGTACATTAGAAAATATCGATTTCTAGTTTTGACTTTTAACAAACGGTAAAAGTGGAGAATAAACTAATGAACTCTATTGTAAAGCATTCGTTCCATCGTTTCCAAGTTTATAATAATTGTAACAGAGTTTGTCCACAGCGGAAACGAATGACAGTCTAAATGTCAAAGGTCTGAGTTCAAATCTGAAAGGTAAAACATACTTCTTTTGAACGTAAGGCCAGAAATTAGAATTCTTACTAAGAAGTTAAACTAGAAAGCATCATTTTAAAAACATTGGAAACAAGAAATTAACAGTTTCTAAACATGGGTAACAATAAAATACCATTATCAAAATAAAAAAACTCAAAGTTATTTTTTTTTAGAGGCTTTAATGCTCATATTTTAACAACCTGACCAAATTGAAATTTTCACTTTTGCAGTTTAAAACAGCAAACGGTGCTAAGCCTTAGCTTATTAAAAGACACTTCTTTTCCGATCATGCTAACTAACGATAAGAGTGTGAATACCTAAGTATCCAAGTTTAATTTGATATTTGTATTTAAAAACAAATTCTGACAATTTTTAGCTTAAAAAGCATAGTATTCAGTTTTTCGCTGTTAGAATTTTAGTCAAAACAAAAGCTAATTAATTTACCAATAATTTACTGAAGCTTAAGGTGGTTACACATTTGTTTCAAACAAATTCGAAATTGAAAGTACTAATTCGTTAACAGTGCAAAAGTTTTTAAAGTTTTACATTATTTTTAAGTGCAAATGCAGCTAATTTTTGTAGTGTTGTGCTGTACTTCTCCGCTTTAATAAATAAACAATCTATAAATGACTATTTAACTAAACAAGTTAATTCCACCAAAATTTCAATTTTCCAGTCACAGTAGCCACAGATGCCTCAGCGAGTGAAATCCACCCCAAAAGTGATACAAGTAATAAATTATTATTTGAGAAGGTGTAATAGTAATAAAACTTGCAGCTCCAGTTATTAAATAATTCATTTTTTAGTATACAAAAAGGAAGTCAGCTTATAAATTGTTTATACGGCCAAGAATTATTAGAAGTGCTAAAACAAAAAATTAGAACTATGGAGAAGGTCAAACAAGATATCAACATTTTGAAAAGATGACACCAAAAATGAATAATAATTACCAATTAAGCGCAATAACGTAAAACATTTTTAAAAATATAATTTTCTAGTTTTTGATCTTTTGATCTAAGTCTTTCGTTAGAACAAATGTGTGGAGAAAATTACCTTGAAAAATTTGCAGTTTTAACTCCATTTGTTGTTTCGAAAGTAATGTTCATACTATTTTTTACGTTAGTTCATTTGGTCTATTGGAAACTGAAAGCTCTGTTTTGACGTGTACTGAAAAACCTCTTAAAATACTTTCTGGTTTCAACTTTTCTGAAAATAGTAATTTAATTAACAAATTAATTTGTAGACTTTACCTATTTGAAAATGTCAATATCTGGAGTTTACCATTCAAAAATGTTTATTTCTAGTTTTGCACTTTAAAATAGTGTAAATTAATACATCACGGTTTTAGAAAATTTGGATTTCTAGTTTTTACCACGTAGAAAAAGCTAATACGTATAATGAACAAATGTGTGAAACAAAGCAAAGTGTTCCTTTATTAGTTTTGAATGCTTCGGCTCTATTAAATGGTACTTTATTGCTTCTGCCGCTTTTAAAACAGTTATGTTTTTAAATAAACACTATTAAAACGCACCAATTTTTCATCGCACAGTTCCCATTAGTGTAACGTGTACGTGCATTGGCTAGTTGTATAATAAAATTGTTAGGCCTCAAAACAAAGTTTTCTGATTTTAAATGACTACACATATTGATTGTTTAAAAACTAAAATCTATCGCAGCTCAACCTTATTTATTGTTTTAACCAGGAAAAAAACATTAGGTTAAAATCACAGTTCGACCGCTGCGATAGCTGTGTGAGTGGTTTTGAAAAATAGTGTAAACAGTGTAAAATTCGTTACTTGTCAATAGAGACTGAAGTTTTCTTGGACCACAAATATTCAGTTTACACAAGTGGAGCATTTATAGAGGTATTAAATTGGTGTAAAGTTTTTACTGGGTCGTTGTGTTTCTTGCGACGCAAAAATAAGATTTAATTTTGTGGCAGGCACTTTCTTGCAAAGTAATTTGGCTTCATAGTAAAATTTCTAGTTGTTGGTTCTGTGATGAACCTAATTGTGTTCTGGTTCTGCATCGTTTCGAAAGCAGGAATTAGTTTGTTGCACCTTTTACAAAAATGGTTTTCGTTAGTTACAATAAATAAATGCATATGAAAGCGTCTTTAACTTTGCAGTTTTCACGCCGTTTGTTATTTTTAAACGAATATTATTAAAATAGTTGACTAACTCGTTTATGGTTGTGTACCCGGATTTTTTTGTAAGCGATAGGAATTAAATGGGAACGATTTGTTTCTAAAATTGGTTCTCTTTAAAAAGTTAGGTCCTTGTAAAAGTCTGGGTCACTAGTTTTGAACGTTTTGGTTTTCATAAGTTTTGACCTTTTTTAAATGCCAATTTCTACTTTTTACCTTTCCGAAAATGCTACTATGTACTTGTATCGCACCTTCTGAAAGTGTGAATCTGTAGTTTTGGCTATTTTGAAATAATCCTTGTCTTTGACTAGCACTAACGCTTAGGAAACAGTGCGTTTTAATATATGCAGCCGTCACGCCTTTTATTATTTTGAAGGAAATATTAAATGCCCAATGCATGCAGTATTATTGGTCCGAAGTACGAAAATTTGGAGAGAGGCAGTTCCTAGGCAAGATTGTGCTCCAAGATGTTAATTTCTAGTTTTGATCTTTTTGAAAATGTTTATTACTTGTTATTTGTGGAAGTTTTATATTCACCAGTTTTGAAAGTACCTATTGGAAAGTGTTAATTTTTGTATTGACTTTTTTCAAAGTTGATTGAATGCAATATGTAATTTGATCCAAGAAATTGAACAAATATTATAAATTACTCGGACATAGGTACATTAGTACTTTAAAATTAGGCAAAAATATACGAGTTTTAAAAAATGCCTAAACCTTAAAATATGATTAGTAAAAACATGCAAAACAAGAAATCAGTATTCTTAAAAAGGTCCAACCAAAATATTAACATTTTTATAAAGTCCATTGCGTGAAATTAATGTGTGCAATAACGTTAAAAATTAGTTAGTAATTATAACACTAAAAAGAATCAAAACAATAATGTACCGTTTCTACAATAAAAAAACCAGAAAAACCTAATCTCAACTCGATAATAGTCTAGGTGTGTTTTCTAGAAAACAAAAAACGGCGTTAAGCCCAGGCACAATAAAAGACCCTTTCCTTGTTGATTTTAGTCGAATGACAAGAGAATAGAACGCCCCTAAAGAACTAAAACAAGAATTTAGCATCTCTGAAAACTTCAAAGCTAGAAATCAGTGTATTTAAAAAAGTCCAAAAAACCATTATTTATTGCACGTAAAATAAATGTCTCATTTTACATTTTTATAATTTGTTAAAAAATAAAATAATTCTATACGTATGTACATTCAGCTTTTTGCCAAGTCGTAGCACACATTTTCCATAGATGTTTTTGTAGTCTTAATCCAGACCGAATTTCAATACAAACCTTTTGAGCATAGGTTTGATTCTTTTTGTTAATGGTAATTTCTGGTTTTGACTATTTTGATAAAGTATATATTTCTTGTTTTAACCTTTTTCGAAAAATGCCAACATCACGTTAATAGCCGAGAAAATGGTAATTACTAGCTTTGTAGCTTTAGTATTTGTAAAAATATTTATTTCTAGTTTTTACCTTTTTAAAAATGTGAATGCTTTGTATAATTGACACTTTTCTAAACCACTGTTTTCATGCACTCACAGCTCTGAATAGGTTGAATAATTTACATTATTGATTCCATTTTTTGAAAATGTAATTAGTACCACCTACTACTTACCAGTGTGATTTGGCATTACTGAAATGTTTTAAGTTTATATTTCTATAATATGCCTTATGTTATTTAGGCTTTTAATTTTCTTTTTGAAAGTAGTAACTTGTTTATTAGACCTTTAAGGTGTTGAATAGTAGTTTTGACCTTTTTTAAAACATGCTTAACTTTAATTAACATAATAGCTTGAGACACAGTGCCTTTTAGTAAAGGCAGGCCTCACGCCGTTTGCTATTTTAAAACAAGTTTTTTTTAGTAGCTCTGTGAAGATTGTAAATGTGCCACCTGTTGATCTTTTTGAAAGTGCCAAGACCTAATTGTGACTGCTTCCCAAACGATAGTTTTTAGATTTTATTTTTTGAAAATGTTATACAGTTACGCAGAACTACAAAATAGAAAACCAATACACCGTACGCATTTATTTGGCGGTCTAAATGAATCTACAATTTAAAAAAAAAGAGAATATAATGCTTCAAACAATTAATTTTGACACATTGTATCTGGGAATTTTAGATATTTTCTAAATTCTTTATGGACCTTGACAGCTTTAGTAGTGGTATCACTATTAATTAAAGAAGCTGAATTAAGTTACATGATGTTAATAAATATTCGGATTTATTTGAAGATGGCAACCCTAGCAAAGGTCAAAGAGAGAAACTAGCAATTTTGAAACGGCCAAAACAAGAGAATAGAATTTCTACGAAGATGTTAAACTAGAAAGCTTCATTATCAAGAACATTCAAAGCCAGAAATTAGCATTTTCAAAACATGTTTAACAATTACAAACCATTAGTAAAATCGTCAAAACTAGTAGTAATACTTTTGGGTGGCTTTGAACAGCAGAGGTGGTATTTATCTACCCTTCAGGCTAACAACACAAGCAACAAAACAGCAAACGGCGCGAAACATAAGCATATTAAAAGACACTGTTCTTTTCCGATCATGCTAACTAACGAAAAGTATATAAATACCTACTTATCCCAGTTCAATTTTATATTAGTATTTAAAAACAAATTCTGACAATTTTTAGCTTAAAAAGCATAGCATTCAGTTGATCGCTGTTAAAATCTTAGTCAAAACAAAAGCTAATTAATTCACTAATAATTTACTGAAGCTAAAGGTGGTTACACATTTTTTTCAAAAAAATTCGAAATTGAAAGTACTAATTAGTTAACAGTGCAGTGTCAAAGTTTTTAAAGTTTTACATTATTTTTAAGTGCAAATGCAGCAAATTTTTGTAGTGTTGTGCTGTACTTCTAAGCTTTAATAAATAAACAACCAATAAATGACTAATTAGCTAAACAAGTTAATTCCACCAAAATCTCAATTTTCCAGTCACAGTAGTCACAGCTGCCTCAGCGAGTGAAATCTCCCCCGCAAAAGTGATACAAATAATTAGTATTTCAGAACGTGTATTAGTAATAAAACTTGCAGCTCCAGTTATTAAATAATTCCTTTATTAGTCTACAAAAAAGGAAGCCAGCTTATAAATTGTTTATACAGCCAAGAATCATTAGAAGTTCTAAAACAAGAAATTAGATTTTTGGAGAAGGTCAAAAAAGATCTACCACTTTTACAAGTGACAGAAGGAGGAAATTACATTTTCGGACATGTCAATACGCCCAAGAAAAGTTGCACTTTTTATAACACGCAGAACGAAAACTAGATAAACTAAATATATATACTTTTGCAAAATTAATAAATACTAGTAGTATGTTGCCATTTACCTTCAAGCTCAGTTTTGGAATCCGTTTTCAAAATATAGCATATTAAAATTTGAACTCAGCCATTATTTACAAAATTGTGTGTCAATTCTTAAGCTTAACTAAAAACAAAGATTAAAATAAAATAGAAAATGTGTACTCGACAGCTGAACTGTTCCTTTGAGAAACAAAATAGCTCAGAATTTAATCTAATTGGTTAGCAACTTGTGCATAATTTCGTTAACGTACCTAAAACGGCAGTAATACATTATTTACTCCTTTTTATTTTTTTTTTACTTTTACACCTTTTCAAAACTGCATCTTTGTGTTTATAACCTTTCTGAAAGTGTTCGTTACTAGTTTCGAGCATTTCAAAAATGCAAATTTGCAGTTTCAACGTGCTTTAAAAAGTGGCCCACTAGTATTAAACGATATTGCTAATGCTAGTCTCTTATTTACAAGCTATGGAAGTGCTCATTCCTAGTTTTGACCATTTCGAACATGCTAGAATCCATCTCTTTTTATAGTTTCGGAAGTGTCAGTATCCTGTTTTATGCCTTCTGAAAACGCTAATTGATAGTTTGGACCTTTTTAAAATTTGGCAGAAATGCAGTAAAAAAGTTATTTTTTAATCTGAGCAGTCTTTACACCGTTTGTAGTTTTACAACATAATTTTTTTCAGTAAGTTTGTTCCATTGTGTGTAAGTTTCGAATAGGTTAAAAATGTTCATAAATTCCCGAATGGGTTAAATTCTTTTTAATAGCAAGTTATTAAAATTGTGTACAAAATATACGGAGCAAAAACATTCATTCTACAAAATGTTCCATACTAATTATTACTAAATTTCTACACAAGGCTAGTATAATAGCATTTCGAGTCATGTTCAGCGGGGCTTTTGAAATGCTCCAAATTGTCGCACACAGAAAATTGTTTTGCCCAGTGACTCCGAACTGAAAAGGATCCCTTCTCGCCCAGCATTATCGTCGGCATATTTATATTTGCGTTTGGTATCTCACTCATGACGGACGCATCAATAATGCGAAGCCCTCTTGTTTTGATTAATCTAAAACAATACAAAAATACAGTAAAACATTTACAAAAAAACGCCTTAAATTTGAGTTTCGTTTAAGCAACCAGCGTTTTTAGCACATAAAATCATTTTGTAAGGTTCTTTCTACCTAAATTTAGAATCCACGACGGCCCTCGTATCATTAAATCGTTTCCCCATCCTGGCAGTGCAGCAAGGGTGATAAATAGTGAGCGTAAAAGAGCGGATGTAACACTCCCAGTAGGCGTCGCTTCTAAACTCAAAGCCCTCACAACCCGGAAACGGATTTGTGGGCAATCGAGCCCCAAGCTTTTGGTAGACAGGAGCTTTTTCGAACAATTTTAACATTTTTTTGACACCTAAATCAGAACCAGAGCCAAAACAAAGCTGAAGGTTTACTTAGTTTATAAACTCATGTAATTACATATGTAGATCTAAATGTGTAAAATTGCAAACCTTCGATTAAAACTGCGACATCTCTGGAGTCACTCAGGTACTTTGGGTCTATAATTGGGGGTCTAAAGGGGTCACTGCTGTCCAGAGTAATTTGGCCCCGACTGAAGGGCCTACCCAGGCTCACTGACACAGAGTTGGCATCCTGCCCTTCGTTGGCTTCTAAGAAGGCGGCATAGACACCCGGTTTGAAGCCCAAAGCATCCTCACCAACGGCAACCAAGGGGGCGCCGCCTCTGTGAATGGCAAAGCCAACTTGGTGCATGAAAAGATCGGGCCAAGAAAGTGTCGTTAAGGAACTCGAGAGGGTGGCTGTACCGGTGGCTGGGATCGAACTAAGTGGCCCTGTTAAGTAATATTGTCAAAAAGTATCAAAATAGTGTATCTGCTATAAAATAAATCGTGGATGTAGAGGCAAAATGATGCCTAGCACATTACCTCCACGGCTAACTAAGAAATCCAGCCCCTCAGAGAGCGACAAGTTGCGGTCAGGAATGTAAGAGACGCTGTCATTAAACAGAATTGGTCCCAAAATCGTCATCACGTGGTCCTGCAGATTTTGGCCCACTGGCAAGTTTACCCGACAGCGTAGCTGTTAAGAAACGAAACAATCGCCCACTAATTAATTTTAAGAATAGGCAAAACTTGTACATTGGTGGTAGTACATATTTTTTACACCTTTTCGAATCTTTAACTTTCTTGTTTTGACCCTTTCGAAGGAGTTTGTAATTAGTTTTGAGCCTTTTTAAATTGATTATTAGCGCTAGTTTTGAATGTTTTACAAAATGTTGATCCCTTTTTTATAAGCTCTGAAAATACTAATTTCAAATTTTGACCTGTCTTAGAATGGCGGTTCTTTATTTGTTTGGACGTTCTTGAAAGTGTCTTTATCTTGTTTTACACTTTTTGGAAAAGTTAATTTCCCCTAAGCCATATATGAAAGTGCTAGTTACTATAGTTACTAGCTTCGAATGTGTTTTAAATGTATTTACTTCTTGCTTGTACCCTGTTGGAAATCCATAATTATTATTAGTTAGGACCTTTTTGAACGGATTATGTAATAGAGTACTAGCGTAAATTATTTTTGAAAATATGATTTTCTAGTTTTTGATCTTTTTTAAAACTGTAAGTCTTTAGTTAGGACAAATGTGTGGGGAAAATTGTTTTGAAATATGTGCAGTTTTCACGCCATTTGTTGTTTCAAAGCATTTTTTTGGCCGTACTAATTAATCAGGTAAATTCCACTTTGGGTTTCAGAAAGTGCGAGCAACTCTCTTTTAACGTTTACTCACAAAGCTGTTATACCGTATGTTCTCGAATAGAGCCCCACCCCTAAGACCCCCCTCCATGGTTCTGCCATAACATAGCATTGTGTTATGCGGAAGGCAATGCAGGAATTTGGAATAGAGCCCCAGGAGCTCTACTCGAGAATATACGGTAATTATTTATGGTTTCGACTTTTCTGAAAATGGTAAATCTTGTCATGTAGAAAGTGCTAGTCACTAGTTTTAAATCTTTTGGAATGTGTACAGACCTAGTTTTGTCCTTTCTCAAAGGGCTAATTAACGGTTTTGTTTTCAATAAATTAAAAAATATCGATTTCTACTTTTGACCTTTAACAAAAAGTAAAAGTGCAGAATACACTAATGAACTCTCTTGTAAAGCATTTATTTCATGGTTTCTAAGTTAAGAATGGGTTAAACAGGGAAATTCGTCCACTTAGGAAACGAATGACAGTCTAAATGTTAAAGGTAGAGTTTAAATTTCTATGAAAGTTAAAACATACTCCTTTTGAATGTAAGTGTTGCTTGGGTCCGATGCCAGACAGCATAAGTAACTGCGGTGTGTTAATGGTCCCAGCACTCAAAATAATTTCCTTGTTAGCTCGTACAAATTTTTTGATTCCATGGCGATAGTAGGTGACACCGTAGGCGTTCCTTTGGCGATCCAAATGAACCTAAAATTCAAAATAAATGGAGAAAATTTATTCAAAATTATAGGTTTTACGCATAGCAGCCGTAATTGTAGAGGGTTTTTTACCGTTTAATTTACTACCTTAATAACATAGGAGAATCTAGACACTGTTAAAGTTGGTCGTCGGTTGATGATGGGCTTTAAATACTTTCTGTAGGTGTCAGATCTGACGCCTTTTTCTATGGTAGCTTCTGTAGCCATAAACCCTAAGAATTTGTAAAATAAACAAATAACATACTTTTTAGGCAAGTACGACGGCGACGTAAGTAATGTACGACTGTTATTGTATTTAATTAAATTATTATTGAGGATAGTTGCTGTTTATTTTGAATAAAAAATACCTTCAGTTTGGTGACCGTTTAAGTCTTTGACTGCGTAACCCATTTCTCTGCCAGCTCTCAACCATTCCTTGACCCCAGTAGCGAAAGCTAAGGACTCAATGCGGATTGGACATTCGCTACCGTGAACGGACTCTGTAAGAAAAAAAAATAAAAAGATGCTAAATTAGTAGTGGAGTCCCTAGTAATTAAAAACTGACTTAAATTAAAGAATTGTAAAAAGTGTTTGCGTTTACTGAGCGTTGAGTTCACATTTATTTCGAAAACAAAGTCCAAAAATCATTAGTATATTCAATAAGCAATAATGGTAAACTAGAAATAAGTATTATCAAAAATATTCAAAACCAGAAATTAGCCTTTTCAAAAACCTCACAACAAAAAATAGCTTTTTCAAACACCTCACAGCAAGAAATTGCTAATTTCTTGTTGTGAGCTAATTTCAAATAAGCTTTTCCAAACACCTCAGAACAAGAGAATAAGATTTTGAAAACGTCAAAAAATAAAGCAATAACCATTTTTGAAAACATGTTAACCTAGAAGTTATCGCTACCAAAATCATTCAAAGCAACAAATTAGCATTCTCAAAAAGGTCAGCATAATACATGAGCATTTTCCAGAAGGTCAGAACTTAAAATTAAAATTTTCAAAAACAACAAAACCAAGTATGTAAACACTCAAAAAATTTAAAATAAAATTTACTGGTTTCGAAGATTTACACATTTCAAACGGCGTCAAGTTTATAAGTTAAAAAGCATAACTTTTGATAAAAATATAAATACGTTGATAGTTTGTTAAGCTTTTTCTAAAATGGAGAACTAATGAAAGAATACAATAAAAAGGGTCTATTTGACATACCCACGTTTTCAAAAAGGTTAAAAAATTCGAAACTAGCATTTTCAAAAAACATTCATGATTGATGACTAACAGCATCAAAAAGACCAGAACAAAATACCCATTTCATTCAAATGTGAAATCTTGTTACAAAAAAGTACATTTTCTAAAAGGCGCAAAACTTAAATAAGATATACCACCCTTTCGAAAAGTTTAAAATGGATTCGCAAATAGCTAAAAGTACACTATTTTGGAAACCATTTTTTTTAAAACTAAACTACATATTTAGAATTTGCAATACAAAAAATTGCATATTGTTTCGAATTTTTTGTTGTTTTAATTACAATTTTCTATACAGAATACAGACTAAACTTACTGTTTGGGTAATACCCTCCGTAGGACTCAGATGTTTTAAAAAAAGCAGTAATTTCTCATATTTCCAGTCATCATCGCCATTAATTTGAGCCCATCGATCATAATCCTTGGGATGTCCACGCATGTAAATCATTCCGTTGAGAACACTACAACCACCTAGTGACTTCCCTCGGGGCCAGATTAGTGGTCGGAATGGTCCGGTCTGTTCCAGTTTTTTTGGATTGTTCCGTTCCAAACTTTTTGGAACGGACCAATGGTCTGTTCCGTTCCGTTCCAGTCTAAAATCGGAACGGACCATAAAGGAACGGTCCAATACTTGAAACGGTTAAATTTTTAGAAAAAGCCATGTAAAAACTCACCTCGTTGCGGTTGAATACAATATGGCTATAAGACGCTTTTCATTTTTTTGCCGAATTTACTTAACAA
>JAQFZC010005133.1:0-14725 GCA_034695205.1 Dicyrtoma fusca | reverse complement strand
CCATAGGAGCCAGCAGACCGTCAATAGAAAGTAGGTAGAGAAGGATTTTTATAGTAGAGAACACACGACATCACAAAAGCAAAGTAGGTAGAGAAGGTTTTCTGAGTAGAGAACACACTGCATCCAAAAAATTGAAGTAGAGAACACACGACATGTCTACCAATATCTTGTTTTGACCTTTTCGAAAGTGTCAATTTCTTGTTTTACACCTTTTTGAAAGTGTTAACAGTTAATATTTTGTTTTACAGCTTTTTGAAAGTGCTAATATCTTGTTTAACATCTTTTTGAAAATGTTAATATCTTGTTTTGACCTTTTTGAAAGCCTTAGTTACAAGTTTTGAATGCTTATGAAAATGTTAATTTCTAGTTTTGGATTTTTGAACTATGTAGTTAATTTCTAGAAAAAGCACTTTTGTAAAGCATTCTTTCCATGGTTTTTCAGTTGCGAATAGGTTAAGCGGGATAGAAAAATTTGACAACCAATTATAGCGCTAATTTTTAAAAATGTGTAAACTTTAATATTTTCCACGAAATAGTGACAGCGTTAACAACAGATTTCACTCAATTTCTCTCACGAAGAACTATTTGATGCTTTTCAGGATGCATCACAACGCCCAGCACCCCATTCAAAGTGTGTCCCGACACCCCTTCCGGCATTTCAATTTTAAAATGTTGACACAAATTTGTTAAAAAAACAAAGAGCACATCCATGGCCAACGTTTCACCCAAACAAACACGCTTACCATGGAGAAATGGCATCAAGTTTTTATTTCTTATTACGGTTTTCTCATCAGTGGAAAGAAATCTCTCTGGACGAAAGTTTTCCGGATCTCCCCATACATCTTGACGGTGATGGCATGCGTAGAGGTTTGCAATGAAAACGGTACCCTTTGGAATATTGTAGCCTTTAAATATGAGATTTTGAGTTGCTGTATGGGCTATACCTATGGGAGCCATACTTGAGACGCGCATGATTTCCATTAAACAGGCTTCAACATAGGGCAAACTATATAGAAAAGCAGTTAAATTACCAGTAAGTGGATATATTTTTGTTAAAAACCTAAATCATTTAAAAAAAATCAAACCTAGGTATGTCGCCACGGCAAACATCTCGACTTCCAACAAGACTTTGAATTTCTTTGTAGAATTTATTTTGAGCTTCAGGATGCAAAGCAAAAATAAAAAATGCCCACTTGAGCTGCGTGCTCGTCGTCTCACTACCACCAGCAAAAAGGTCCATAAGTAGTACCGTCAATTCGTAATCTGTAAGTCAAAAGCACATTTAAGATTGTAAAATATGTTTGACTGACACCCATAAGTATACTAAAGTAAAGATAGCTGTAAAATAAATAATGACTAACTGTCATTTTCCTTTGCATAAAAGATGGATGACGGATCTTGTGTTTTCTTCACTTCTTCAAAGTAAGAGTCAATAAAGTCCCTTGGGTTCCCTTCCTCCAAAGTGTTCTTGTGCTCTTCAATGGTGGTTCGAAGAAATTTAAAAATATTTTCTCGAAAATCCCCAGTCTTTGGGAAAAGGAATGGAAACATGTCACGAAGTGTTACAAGGCCCGGGAAAATGAAATACAGCCCTCGAATTCCGTCATAAATGGTGTCCAGGTGTCTGGAAATTATGCATTTTTACAAAATAGAAAGAGTTTAGCTCAACAGATACTCATTCATTTATTTCTGCTCAAAATAAAAATGTAAAGCTTGTGTTACTCCATCATTAGTTTAAGGAGTCTCTCCATGCTGGGATCATTATGTGGATAGCGCTCTCCGGCCACAATGGACCACAGGATATTTAAAGTCGCAGCATTGAAGAAATGCACCGACGAAATGGGTTTGTTAGCTATAGTTTTGAATGTTTCAATCAAATGGTTCGTTTCCTCCAAAATTATGCTTTCCATGGATTTCTTTCCCATGCCAAAATCACGGAATGTTCTCAAGCAGAAGCGACGAGTATCTTGCCATGGCCGTCCATAACTCATAGAAACTCCTTTATTTATGTTTTAAAATGATGTTTTCTGGCTACCACTTATTTAAATTAGCATAGTTTTTGGTGTAAGTAACTACATACCAGAATTGGAGGTTTTAGCAGCTTTGTCCAGGAAGAAATTGTAAATATGCTTTGTCGCAAATTCTGCTTTGCTAAATGCTTCTCGAATATCGTCTGTATCGTTCAAGTATACCGTCCTGCATGTACCAAAATGCATGAAGGCAAAATTTATTCTAAGTAGTGGTCGTAATAAGATTTTCTTAGTGATTAGAGGCACAAAACATTTACACACGAAAGGATATATTTTGACTTCTTCAGGGAACAAGAATGATGTAAGTGAAATCTAGGGTAGCACGAAATGGATCGGACCACTGTTCCATCACAGAAATATTGGACCGGGAAAAGGCCAAAACCCAGGAAGGAAAAGGACCATTCCGGCCCCTAAATCTTCATAATTTGAGCAATTTGTAATAACAATTGTGGCTAAGGTAAGGTAGGGAAAACCGTGTTTAGGGTCAAAACTGTGCGTGGACTAAAGCCTTGTATGAAGGAGAACAGTTGCAGTGTAAAAAACGGAAGGGAAAAAGTGTCTTTGTGGATTTGTTTCTATTAAATCCTTTTTAATGTTTTTTTGTGTTGTTTTGCCCCATATTACATTATATCTTAAACTACCCATTCAAAGATGTTAACGATACCATATAGATCCCATTTTAAATCCAATGACATCCCCATATTTTTCTCTTAATTCCAGTGCTACCTTGTAGCTATCTTTTCCTAATTGAATTGCATTTCCAAAGATTGGTATCCCATCCGGACCTGCATTGCAGTTAAATATGTAATAAATAAATTATAATTGTCTAGTTAGCCTAGTAGTATGTTTAGTTTCTAATAGCAAATTCTAAGCTATAATTGATTACTAATAAATATTAAGTAAGCACATATTGTGTATCCTAAGTAAGCTATGTGTGATCTTCGGACGCTCAAAAATGAAAGTACCTGGAGGAAAGTTTTTTGGCCGCCGCTTTGAAAATACTAGGTAGCCTATAATGAAGCCTAAAATTACTGTCAAGATTAAAACTATTGTATCCATTGTAAACTGCAATTCTGAATCACAATTTATTAACAAAGTTGATACCAACTGCCAACTTTTTGACTTTAGACGACCACCAGTGCCTAGAGGCAGGAATATAAAATCGCAATAATGCAATTAACCTGTGCGGTGTGGGCTATGCTGTGTTGTGCTGAACGTCTCCATCGAAACTAAGAAGTGCTCACGGACTTCAAACTTTCATTCAAATCAAGATGTATACGATATTCAAACAGAATAATCTTAAAATATCACAATAAATAAAAACTTTACATCCGATTTTTTATCATCTACGCCTTAGAGCTGAGCAGAGCCCCTTATCGTTCCATTGATAGTATAAAAGACTTGCATAAAATTGTTTACGACTCCATTGTCACCGATGTATGTATACATCCTAGTCCTAATGCCTAATTTACAATGCCATCGTACTATATTTTTACGGTCTTATCAACTCGCTAGAAAACGTCGTTCGTCAATACCAGATCGTTCAAAACGCGCGGGCGGAAAGCTTGTGTAGAACAGTGCAAAGGTAGACAAAAAAGTTGAATTCATTCAACTTTTTCAATCGCACGAAAATTGTCGCTACAGCGATACGAAGCCATCGTACGACGAGTTTGCTTACGAAAAACCCCATTCGTCGTACGAAAATCGAACGATTTGCTGCATTGTAAGCTACTCTTCACGCCTATTGTTTCCCCGTGCAATAGTCGGTGCTTCCTTGCTAAATCGATTGCAATAAAATTGTCGTTCAGCTCCAATTTATATCTTATATATAGCCTTTCTCATTCATAATATTGCTTGAATTACCGTGACAATCCTCAACTCATATTATCGTGCTTTTTAAAATAAACTTCATTTCATTCATAACGATAATTTAAGTGCAATTTCCTTATTTCTAGATTTGAGAATATTATCGTTATTTATGAATAATTTTGATGCCTAATGGAATTATTTTTACCATTTTTATTGATAATAGGGTTTGTAGTTTAACCTAACTTTTTTGAAGCTATTTCTTATTACTTTTGACAAAACGAATTTTATACTTTAGGTACGTCGAATGTTATCTCAATAATGCTTGCTTACTACCTCCTCACGTCCAGTCCTTATATGAAATTTTTTCCAGATGGCTATATGCCGATAAAGTCAGAAATGGAAACTCTTTTTACAATAATTCGGTTCCACCCGCTCCCTTTCTTCGAATCTAGAACGTACAGTAGGTATGTATGAGGGAAAATTCATCAGACGCTTCTAGACACTCGTAGACAGGATATTATTACATAAAGACATTTAATTCCCTTCCCAGCTAAGTAACAGACCTTCATTTAGATTGCGAACCTTTGAATGTAAAATTGCATGCGGTTTATAGAGCTTATTTTTTTTAAATGAGTCGACTTTATTATTTTCCACAAAATAGTAATAACATTAACAACTGTATTGGGTAACTCAATTTCTTTCCCGAAGAACTATTTGATGAGGTTCCGGATGCATGATAGCGCCAAGCACACCATTCAACGAGTGTTCTGGCTCCCCTTCTGGCATTTCAATTTTAAAATGTTGACATAAATTTGTTAAAAAAACAAAGAGTCCATCCCTAGCCAACGTTTCACCCATACAAGCTCGCTTCCCAATGAGGAAAGGAATCAAGTTTTTATTTCTTACTACCGTTTTCCCATCAGAAGAAAGAAATCTTTCTGGGCGAAATTTTTCAGGATCACCCCATAAGTCTTGACGGTTATGGCAAGCGTAGAGATTTGGAATGAAAACGGTATTCTTTGGAATATTGTAGCCTTTAAAAATGAGATCTTGAGTTGTTGTATGGGGGGCACCCATAGCTGCCAGGGTTGACACGCGCATGATTTCCATTATTGCGGCTTCAACATAGGGCAAACTATGAAGGCAAACAGTAAACAGTAAAACCGTTAAATCAATCGTAAGTAGATATTTTTCTTACAAGTCTGACTCATTTTTAAAGAATCAAACCTTGGTCTATCGTCTAGGCCAACATCTCGACTTCCAACAAGACTTTGAATTTCTTTGTGAAATTTATTTTGAGCCTCTGGATGCAAAGCAAATAGAAAGAATGACCACACCAGTGTTGTGCTCGTCGTTTCACCACCACCAATGAAAAGGTCCATTAGTAGTACCGTCAATTCAAAATCTGAAAGTCAAAGACGTGGTTAGGCATGTAAAATATGTATTACGGACACCCATAAGTATAACTGTAAAATAAATAATGACTAACGGTCGTTATCCTTTGAATAAAAGATGGATGACGGATCTTGAGTTTTCTTCACTTCTTCCAAGTAAGAGTCAATAAAGTCCCTTGGGTTCCCTTCCTCCAAAGTATTCTTGTGCTCCTCAATAGTTTGTCGAAGAAATTTAAAAAGATTATCTCGAAACTTATCTCCAGTCTTTGGAAAAAGGGATGGAAACGTGTCACGAAGTGTTACAAGGCCCGGGAAAATAAAATACAGTCCTCTAAGGCCGTCGTAAATAGTGCCCATATATCTGGAAATTAAGTATTTTTACACACAATAAATAGTTTTTTCAACAGGTACTGATATTTGCACTCAAAAATTAAATTTAAAACCATATTACATACTCCATTAATAGATTAAGGAGTTTCTCCAGACGGGGATCATTGTGTGGATAGCGCTCTCCGGCCACAATGGACCACAGGACATTTAAAGCCGCAGAATTGAAGGCATGGGCCGTAGAAATGGGTTTATTAGCTGTAGCTTTTAATTCTTCAATCAATTGATTTGTTTCGTCCAAAATTATGCTCTCCATGGATTTCTTTCCAAAGCCAAAATCACGGAATGTTCTCAAGCAGAAGCGTCGAGTGTCTTGCCAAGGCTGTCCGTCACTCACCATAATTCCTATAGAGTTATTCAAATATTTTTAGAAAATAGTAATTTATGACCATTTGATCGTATTATTCGTATTTAAATCAGTCTCGTCTTTATTTGTAAGTAATTACACATACCACAATTGATAGTTTTAGCAGCTTTGTCCAGCAGACCATTGTAGTGATGCTTTCCAGTAAACTCGACCTTGTTAAACGCTTCCCGAATGTCGTCTGCATCGCTCAAGTAGACAGTCCTGCGGAAGCCCGGAAGGCACGAATGAATCAATTTATTTTTAAGTAATTTGAATAGCTTATGTCACAACGTTTACTATATTTTAACTTGTTCAAAGTTGTTACTATTAATCACCATATAGATCCCATCTTAAATCCAATGACGTCACCATACTTTTCTCTTAATCCCAATGCTACCTTGTAGCTCTCTTTTCCTAACTGAATTGCATTTCCAAAAATTGGAATCCCATCTGGACCTGCAGACCAGTAAATTTTATAATAAACAATAAATACTATGAATCATTTTTGAATTTCTAGTGTTATGTTTCGTGTTTAATAACCAACCCTTCGCTTATGTAAATGCAGTAATGTGTTATTTTCATTATTATTATTACTATACAGTCAAGGGTGTGCTTTTAAGGCGTTGAAAAATGAACGTACCTGGAGGAAAGTTTTTTGGCCGCCGTTTTGACAAATGTATGAAGAAAGTAATAATGCCTAAAATTACTGTCACGACTAAAACCGTTGTATCCATGTTGAACTGTAATTCCAAATCACAAAATATTACTGCAGTTGATACCGACTACCAACATTTAGGCAGATTAGACGACCAGTGACTGGAATCGGAAATGTAAAATAAAATATGGATAGGATGAAGTGGTATTTGGCTGTGCTGTGTTGTGTCGAATGCATCTCTCGAGACTGATGTGTACTCACTGACTTGGAACTTCCATACAGACCCTCATATTAAAAAATCTTCGGCTAATTCAAAGTTCTATTTATATTTCCGTTGCTTGTAATACATAGATATACATACATATATAGTACATTTTTTGCACAGCCTCGTCTGTACAAGTGCTTGGGTATCTGTATCATTATCAGTGGTACTGCTTCAATGTACTTAAATTGACCTTAATAGTTATCAGCATTAGAGTATTTTTTTGATCCATTGAATGGTACTGTGAAGAGCTATAATAAATTGAAAGCATCCTAACAGAAAACAGACTTTACTTAAATGACCAGTGCACACAATGTTGAGTCTTAACAGGCTTTTTCCTCAGTTGCATCTGTATAACCATTAGGGCTGCATTACTTACACTGCAATGGTTAGCCTTGTTGTATTTATATTACATATCAGAGAGGTTAATAAAACTATGGAAGGCTTATTTCTTAAATCTAACGTCAGATTTGTTTAATGTGAAAGTCATATACGTTGATATCTCCTTATATGTACCGGTAAATACTCTTTTTACAGGCCGCTTTCGAAGACTTTTAAATCCCCTTTTTAAAACTAATTCAGACGTTTGTTGTTTAAGTTTTGATTGCTCGAAATACAAGTAAAATAACAAACTGCAGCACCTAAACAACTTTGCATCGTAAGTAATGCAATGTTAATATTATTATACAGAATGAATGACAGTATATAAGTAACAATTACACAATTGCTCCAAATCAATACTTTAATAATTTTATTCGTATTTAAAAACTGCATTACAAAATTTGACGCTTACGTAGGTCATTAGATATTTTAGACTATAGGCAGCCGGCAGTACTGTAGTACAGATACGGTCACTACAGCAATTGCAACCAGGGCCAAAAGAGCTCCAATAACCTGTTCAAAAAATATAAGAGTTAGCGGTAATGTTAAAGTAACGGAGGTACCTACTTGTAATATGAATAAGATTCATGAAAAATGCATGTATAAACAGCGTGAAAAAAAAACAACTTACGATTAACATAACCATATTGTTTGGTTGAATTTGATTTAATTTTTATAAAAAAATAGTGTTATTTAGTTATTTTTATTTCTGATTGTACGTGAAAATGTGTGGAGAAGGAACACACAAGTCCGTTTGCAATTCTTTTGGTATCTGATCTGAGTAATGGGATTGCCTCCACCTTTTATCTTCAAATTGTACGATCTTGGTCTAGTAGTATATGCACATAATATGACCGTAGCTGCACTAAATGTATGTTGATTAGATCCCTTAAGCATATCTAATTAAAAATTCGTAAGAAAAATCAACATTTTTGTATTCTTGTTTAATTAATGTCAACGCTATTGTGTATGCATAATAGTAGTGCCGGAGATAACTCCAACAGTATTTAAACTCACTCACTGTAAGATGCTTAGGTGTTAATGGCACAGTTTGTAGTAATTTATTTAATTGCTGTCATGGCTATTTCAATTAGTTTAGGTTGGTAACATAATTAGGCCTACTAGTTGGGTAAATTCGTAAATTGGAATGACACCTCTATTGAACATGTCAAAAACGTTACGTCTGCACGTAGATGAACGTGATAAAATAAAAGAGACACATAATTATATGTCTAACATACTAAATGCTGCGCAGGCGCTTAAGACGAATTAATTTTTTAAAATTGCAATTAAATTAAAAGAATCCGACCAGTATTTCCAAGGTCTTGCTATCTTAAAACACCTTTTGTGTGTTCCTTCACACTAACAATAAATACGACCAAGCGGTAACCCGAAATTCGTGCATTCAAATAGTTTTAGAGTTATGTATCTGTTAGTTTTTGAGTTACCTACTTTGCCCAGCTCGAGATGGATACAAAATATCTTTTAGTATTTTAGTTACTTTTGTTTTTTACTTGTTAGAAGGAAGCCACCATTGAATGTTTGGGACACATGAATGACATGAAGCATAAAGCTACAATTAATCCTCTTGCTACATTATAACTCCGCTAAAAGTTTCGCGAGAAAATCACCAAACAAGTACTACCAAGATATGTATAATTAAGGAATAGTTTGAATAACGAATGAAAAGCGAGCTCTGAATTAAATCATACAAAGGCTTTGAAAATGTGATTACTAATTTTTTGTTGCCTGAACCACAATAATAATTGTAATTAGTGCTTACCAGGTAATGGTAATGGTGTATGAAACAGAATGAAGACTTGACTGTAAAATGTTTTATAAATATTTGGCATGATTTTTATTTCGAATTGAACATTTTCATATTAGTTTCAAATTTCAATAACCAATAATTATGTACAAGCGTAACATGAGAAGAATTTTGATTTGTATATACACATATGTTAGGCAAACACTTACATATAATAATAATTACGTATCTATAGTCTATAATCATACAGTGGAAACTCGATATACCGGCTTCTCAGGGGACCGAATTTTTCGGCCGGTTTAAAAGTTGGCCGTTATCTGAATACGTGTACTAGTGGATACGGACTCTGTCCGGGATTTCAAAAGTGGCCGGTACATCGAGTTTACCGGTACATCGAGAGCCGGTAAGCCGAGTTTCCACTGTACATATATGTATATAGGTTAACCATTCATTTTTCTTTTTCCTAATTCGTTGAAATACAAATTTTAAATTTTGAACCAGACTTTTGAATTTGTTTCGACTTTGGGTTGAAATTTAGATAGCGTTTTTAAAAAGACAGTATAAGAAGATTATAAACGGCATATTGTAGTTTATGAAGGGTTCAAGTGTATATTGGTACTAGTAGTATCCAAATCCATGTCCATAGCCACCGATACCGTAGCCATAGCCGATTCCGTGACCGTATCCGTATCCTCCATAGCCGCCATAGAAAGGTCCACCATAGCCATAGCCATGTCCATATCCATAGCCACCATATGGGAAGCCACCGTAGAAGCCGCCGTACAAGGAACCCGCCGTCTGGAGATCTCCGTTCTTGCCGTCAGCAGCAGATTTTTCTACTTCCCGCTCTTGCTGGCACACAGCGGTGGCAACAAGGGCGAAGAGGGCAACAGCGATAATCTATAAAATATAATAAAAAATATAGAATTAATTATACAACAAATTAAGGACCCCACAAAAAAATTATGCTAAGTTTCCGAATTTTGAAATATTACAAAGTGTACTATTAACTTACGATAAGTTTGGCCATTTTGATGTAGTTCGTAGTTGCTTTGGAGAGACTGACTTAGTTGAAATGGTAATTCAAATAGGATGCAAATGCTTCTGATGCCAATCCCAATGGTATTCGCGGCTTTTATAGGAACTTTAAACCTTTTAATTGGATTATTAGTAAGCACAGTAAGTAAATTAACATAGATCTAAGCTTTCCGCAAACAAGAATTTAACAACCCAATTAACGACTTTTTATTAAGTTTGTCATTTATTGTTTTGAAATACCTAAATATGTACTTTGTGCATAGTTTGACTATTCATTTTAGGCATGACTAAGATATCCATGTCGTACTGGGCACCGCACACAATCTAATATGTAAATTAACAACAATTGCCAGTATTATTAACTGCAATACTTGACAAATCCTTACGTTATTTTCAGTGTCATTTTGTGTTTGTCTCACACAACTACGAAGGATTAGTTCAAATGCGCTAAAATATGTGCCGGATGTCAAAATTACAATCAGTGACAGGATTGCTCGATTGTTGACTGCTAAAATAAGTGTGGGTCACGCGAGGAAATAAGATGCAAGGTGGTACCGATAATGCAGAAAACAATGCAAAAATTACCTGTGCATTGTTAGTTGACAGTGAGACCATTAGTGCACGCAAATGTACAGGTTAATTTAGTATTGTTGGCATACACATTCTCAATTTTACGCCGTCAGGCTCCAAAGAATATGTGCATGTATTTACATACGTCGTTCAAACACATACAGCAACTTATCTCCCAGGCTCATGTACATACGTCACAGTTGAAATCTACAAACAAATTTGCAAAGTATTAGCAGCAATATGCAATAGTTTGAATTAGCTAAAGTATTCGGCTGTGAAAATGTACTTATATAAACAACATACATCGCATGCAAAATTAAATTATATTTCTGGAATTAAATAAGGAACGAATATATCAAAAAAATTGTTGCACCAGCAATTCTATTATTTATTACAATTACAACGTAGCTACATACTTAATTTTTGGAATGCTATGAATATAATAAAGTTAAGTACATTACTAATTAATTGGTAAACTTGTGTATTATGAATTCAATTATTGTTGGTCTCAAGTCCGCACTTGTGTCTACCTTGAATTAAAAGTGAATAAAAGGTGTATGCACATAATTTAATTATGATCAAAGTTTGATAAGAGAATAAGCATCATAGTGCATAATCTCAGTCATCAGTGCTACCGCATGTAGTATTAATAATGATGCTTTGTTTTGATCTTTTTATAATCAAATAGGTAAGTATACGTATGGTAGCTTCCGATTTGCGGTTGTATGGTTAACTACATCCGTTTTGGAACTTAAAATATTATTTTAACTAACATATTTCTAGCCTTACTTAGCGTTAACACGTAATGTGTATAGGTACTTGTCTGCCCTTTGCAATATTGAATTTAAAAGTATTTAAACGATGCTTCCTGTTCCAGAAGGAATAATAATAATGCATTATCAATAATATAAATTTTTTAAAATTCATTTTTACTTTTTGCTGGGATGGTTTGTTGTTTGCGTTATTTGTGTATGCATAGGCAAGTTCGATCGAGAAGGAATAATTGTAACTAATAATTACTTGGTGTCTCGGATGATTGCAAATAAAGTTCAATTCATCAAGTTAATTAAAGGTCGCATCGTAATTCAGTTTTTAATTGGGTAATAAAGCACCAAAAAGTTTTTATTTTTTATAAATATGTACATATGTATCTTTATACAATCATCATATTTTAATTATAATTATTTGAAATGAAGCTACTCTTCGGAGTCGCCGTTGTCGCTTTCATCCTGCTTCACCTTCACTTCATGTTCATTGGTAGCCTGTCCACTAAACTCTTGACCGGGATGAAACCCCTGAGGTCCGCCGTATCCATTACCATCGAAGCCCGGGCCACCACCATATCCGTAGCCATTTCCATTTCCAGCCAAAGGGTTGCCAGCGAAATTATGAGCGGGTGCGCCAGGGCCACCAAATCCGTTTCCAGCAAATCCGTTTCCAGCAAATCCATTTCCAGCAAATCCAGATTGACCTCCGTAACCGTGACCGTTACCGACTTGTCCGTGACCGACTAAGCCAGGGCCTCCATATCCATTATTGCCAGCGAATGACTGCCCATTGCCAAAAGCACTACCGACCAAACCGTTTCCGTTATAATTGTTAGCAGCTAAAGCATGACCGAGGTATCCGTTGGCGGCCAAAGCTTGACCACTGTAACCGTTGGCAGGGAAACCTTGAGCAGCAAAACCATTTGGAGCTAACCCGTTACCGTTACCGTTGCTGTATCCTGCTTGACCGTGACCCGCGTATCCGTTGACTGCTGGTCCGAAGCCATGGCTACCTTGACTATTAGCGACCAAGTTTTGCCCATTGTTGTATCCTTGGCCTCCGTAGTAATTTTGGCCAGCCAGCCCGTGACCGCTATATCCGCTGCCAGGGAAGCCGCCGTGTCCGGTATATCCATTCCCAGCCAGTCCT
Source organism: Dicyrtoma fusca (assembly GCA_034695205.1). Taxonomy (NCBI): domain Eukaryota; kingdom Metazoa; phylum Arthropoda; class Collembola; order Symphypleona; family Dicyrtomidae; genus Dicyrtoma; species Dicyrtoma fusca. The sequence goes on along the minus strand of JAQFZC010005133.1, from coordinate 2,168 downwards.
CCGTAGCCACCGTAACCATTAGCAACTTGTCCCACTTGTCCCGTTAAAACGTTGCTAGGATACCCTTGACCACTGTAGCCACTCTGGCCAGCTGGACCCTGAGGCCCAAAATATTGATTGGCAGCACCAGGCCCTTCATAGCCATTGATAGCCAATCCGTTCCCAACTAATGGCTGACCCGCATAACCGTTTGTGTGAGCGTTGTGACCGAAGTATCCGTTAGACTGTGGTACGCCGTTCCCACCAAAGCCCTGCCCTACGAATCGGTTCTGGTTGGGACTTGGTCCTTGGCCACTAGTTGAATATCCAGCGGGAAATCTACCATGGGCCGGTCCAGCGTTTTGGACGTGTTCAGTGCTCACATTTTCGTCATAAACAGTTTGTCTTTGACCGGAGCCTCCACCGATGAGCAAAGAAGTGGCAAACAAAACCTGTATGATTTTAAATCACAAAATACAAAAACCAACAACAAAATTTAGCACTCAATAATACACAAATTACATCTAAACTCTAATGTTATATTTTATTAACGACGATTTAAGGATTTCAGAACTTACAAGAAACCTAGCCATAATTGTTACAAATATTTTTTGACTATTTTAAATAAAATATACGTGGGTGCTCCAAGAGGTTTCAATTCCAACTGAAATGTAAGAAAGGAAGTTTACGAATTTTATATTTTACGCCTGTTAGTATGTACTTGAATAAAGAGAATAAAGACTAAAGAGCGCTTGATCCTTCTATGCATAATTATTACAATACTTAATAATTATAAAATATATCACAGTCACAGGTTTTGCGCCCAAATTAAATTCGTACGAGGTACCATATTACAAACATTTTAAGACGACGAATTACGCCCCCATCAACAGCATTGTTGATGGGATTACTAATATACTTGTAATATGTTAATTCAAGTATCTTTAACGTCGTTGTATTGTTGCCTGGACGCTGAAGCTACAAATGGTACGGTTACGATCACTGTATGTCATTGTCACATACCTACCCACGACCCACACTAAACGAAAAAAGATTAAAATCTTAATCATTTTAATGAAACGTTCTAACGTTCACACCTTTAGCCTGTAGCTCATGCAGTTATGCATCTTGGAGCCGTATGCATGGGAGCTTTTATGAAATATATAATTATATATACCTTTAGCTCTAATGGCTAGTGTACATGCATGCGTGCGAATTCTGAATGTATAGATAACTAGCAGATTAGATGATGTTCCCAGCTCAATACGAATGCGACTACTTCATTATAAACTATTTTGATATTTTAAGTGTTCAGTTATTCACAATAATCAAGTTAAGATTGCAAATATTTCTTGTGCAGAAGTCGGTCCGTAAATTATTATTTCCAATTTTTCGATCCTAGTACAATCTAATTTATCTAGAAGAGAAAAACAAGATGTGGTTTATGAAACAGGCATTGAATTCATTCAATGTTCTAAAAATAATAGGCCTGGAGTGCTAGCTGATTGCGGTTAGGGGCATTCCATCGTCCACTAAGATTGAAGATAGCAGCTATGCATTTTGTTGCATAAAAGTAGCTACTATTCATTTTATGTAAATACTGCATTTATGGTACTGTATGGTATTTTTGTAAATATTGCATTGTGAAAAATTTTTATATATTTATAAATGCACATGATGGAGTAAAAGTAATTGTAAGGTTTTGGACATTCTACAGCAAAATAATAAAGTAGAAATATGTATATTATTATGAAACAACCTTGAGGGGTCAGTTTTACATTCAAGTTCAATTGCTCACCAATCCAATGCATAGTAAAACAATGCATAGTATAATTATACGTATGTATAGGTATACCTGTGTATGGCTTTACAAAATAAAACTGCTAGGTCCCTGTAACTACCACTACCATCACCAGCTCGTGTCTCCTATACGAAACAAATGTGTATGCTACACGTTATGATCGAATCAATCTAATAAAATGAACGTACATATATAGGTATATATCGTCTGTGTAAATGCAATGTGTCCCAAGTCCAGTCTCAGCTTAATTGAAATATGTCCCAAGTCCACATAATCATATTTTCCATTTTTGAAAAAGTGTTATTTAATAGTTTTGACCATTTTGAAAAAGTGTCATTTATTAGTTTTGACCGTTTTGAAAAAGTGTCATTTATTAGTTTTGACCGTT
>JAQFZC010005132.1:0-14726 GCA_034695205.1 Dicyrtoma fusca | reverse complement strand
TTTTTTTTTAGATACGAAGTCCATCGCTTCCTTCATGGTACTAGTGTCCGAGCACTTCCGGGATTACAAGTCCAACTACTCTCTTCGAGGTCATGCATCGTACGATTACGAAAGGGATAAATTTAATCCTGATAATCCACTAAGCTTCTACAGGGTGTTGGTGGCTCCTGGAAAATCAAAATTTAATTTCAGGAAATCCCATAAGGAGTCAGTTGTTGAAAATGCTGAAGGACATTTGAAACCTAAACATAAACACATTAGCTCTATAGACACTGGCCCCCCTCCTGCAAAAGGAAGTAGTAGTGTACCTGCTAGCGAGAAAAATGCCCAGTATCGTTTTCAAAGAAATCGCTATCTTGCAATGGCTCAAAATAGAAGAGCAAATTTTCGCCAGCTTATGATGCCAGTTTTTTAAAAACCTATAGCACCTATGCAAACAAAACGAAAAAAAAAATCTTTTTAAAAAAATGGTCAATTTTTGTTTAGTAATAGTTAGCTAAAAAAATTACAATAAAATGTGTTCATTATTATTCAAACTTACTTTACTAAAGCGGTTGCTGCAATGGAGAAACTGTAGTAAAGTAAGTTTGAATAATAATGAACACATTTTATTGTTTCTCCATTGCAGCAACCGCTTAAAAAAATCAATAAAAAAATAAAAAAAATATTCATTTTTTGCTAATCATTTTCTAGAATATTATTTTCGTAATATTATGTTCGCTTTATTTTTAACCTTTACGAAACGACACTACACTTGATTTTGAATGTTTTTGAAAACGCTTAGTTTTTTGACCGTTTTGAAAAGGTTAGTAACTAGTTTTGATCATTTTGTAAAAAAGTTATTTACCAGTTTTGACGGTTTTGAAAAGATGTTATTTAGTAGTTTTGAAATTTTTGAAAAAGTTTTATTTAGTAGTTTTGACCTTTTTGAGTGTTATCTACTAGTGTTGACCGCTTTGAAAAAGTGTTATTTACTAGTTTGGACCTTTATGAAAAAGTTTTCTTTACTAGTTTGGACCTTTTTGAAAAAGTGTTATTTACTAGTTTAGACAGTTTTGGAAAAGTTGATTTATAGAATTACAGACTTTTGTAAAGTATTCTTTCTATGGTCCCTAGTTCCGAATAGGTTAAGTTTGAAGTTTTGTGGTAAAATAAAGGCCTGTGGAGTCATAAGCCAGGTCCAGGTCCTGCAGTTTTTGAAGATAACTTATATTATAAATGTTGATAATAATATTGTCTTTTCATCATTGATAAAAATAAATTAGATGTGTGATTAAATTGTGGTCTGGAGCAAAAGCTGGAATCCCAAATACAAATTCCGAAAGAAGCCAGAAAATTTTACAATTGAAATACTGATTTAAAGTAATTTGTAATTTTGTAAATTTTGTTCAGCGTTGAAATTTCTACTCGGTTACAAAAATGCAGAAATCTCGGACGCCAAAACCACAGCCGACTGCACAATTTCTGATTGGAGAAACTCCCGAAGTGTCCATTCAGACCATTGAAACTATTCCAAGTATTGCCAGTACTCTTAGGATAATTCCCAGGAAACCAGTAGAATCTGTTCAAAGTCAAAGTGTCAAAGTGGCTCGGAGTACGGCTGGTTTAAAGTTCGACTCAGATGCTCGCTTTGCAGTTGGGATTTTAAAGGAAGTGAAAGCGGCCTGTTCACGACGATAAATTTAGCAGTGTCGTGACAGACGTTAGCGATAGTAATTTGCTGGCTGCAAATTACTAAATAAAGCAAAATTAACCGAGCTGGTTAATGTTAAATAATTAATTGATTTATTATTTACAAAATAGCACATTCATAAATAATAATAGCATTAGCATTTGATATCAGTAGCAGTAGCAGTTCACAGCAATGAAAAAGCAAGGAAGAGAAACAGCGTTCTCAATAGCAGTGAGAATTATTAGCGAGGAGTAGCAATGACCATCCGTCACACTCCAATGCCAATCTTGTTCTGAATCTACTTTGTCTTCAAATTCCAGTCGCATCGTCCAATTCCTCACGATTAGCCAATAGTTTCACTTATTTTCATTATTTTTTATCAATATTATTATTCACAAAAATAATAAGTTGTAGTTGTTAGTAAGCAGCTACCGCTAACGCTATTTAAAAAGCCATAGCATCAGAACATCAACTTCAATCTGTAACAATTGTGATAAATTGATGCAGAACGCTTATGCCCGTAAACTTAGCGACTTGGTTTCAATGCTGAAAGCAATAAAGCGTGTCCGATTTTTCATATTATTATGGAATCACAAGAATAGCATTGATTAGATACTATGCAGTTTTTCCGTTGTTTTGTACTTGTTAATGCTAGAGTGTTTGTTGCTTGTAAATTATAATAATGCAAATATAAAGTAAACCGTTATATTCCCAGTTGGCATGGCTCGATTAGTCGCTTAGTATTATCAATGAAGTTCAACAGTAGGTACTACGTACAACAGGGCAACCTGAAAGTGTGGTGCTTGTACTTAAGTTTTAAGCATTTAAGCAATATTTAATGGAAGCTTTCGATAGTTTAACAAGCATAATGTGTATATTGGAAATAGGTATCTAATCATAATTGCAAATCGAACTCCCACTATTGAAATGTTAAAACGATTGCGAAAAATGAGTGCGTGCATCCAAAAATTACTTCTTCAAGCTAGAACGACACAAACGAGGGGATGACGGTGTATAGGTATATCTATGCGTTGATCGATCTACACGTAAAGCACACAAATACATAGAAAAGCATCTAACATTTCTATCCGGCAGTTTTTACGTATCTGCTTTCATGTTTATAAATTGATTAGCAGTTAGCAATAAAAGTTCCATAAGCACAACTAAAAAGTTGTGAGTGATATTTCACATTTTTCGGGTAGTAAAGAATCTGTTGTGCCTTTAGAAAAATGCAATTAATGAACTTTTTAATAAGCTTGTTCGGTGTTCGACGGTTTCTTCTTCGCATCGTAAGTAGTGCTTGCTTATAAGAATTCTTTTTAAAACTAACTCATATTACCCCTATCGAATCTATCGTTTTGTTGTACTGTAATTGTTGCACGGCCCCTTGTGCAATATTTGCGTAGACCCTGTTAAACTTTGGGTGCAAGCTAGCCGAATACCAAATTCTTCGGGTTCAATTCGGCCAAAGAATTCGAATTTATCTCCACGTCAGCCGAAAGCTAGTTTTGTTTTACGTTTTCGTAAACTTTTTATTCACAGGGTCTCGCAAATATAGATAAATACAAACTATAGCGCCTTGCAGAACATTCAATGGCGGGGTTCTAGGGGTTCCTTTAAGCTTTTTGTTTTGCTGTAAATTATTTTTTTTAAATTAACACGGCTTACAGAAATAAGCTTAGTTGATTTGTTACTTTCATTGCAACATAACACACAATATTAGAGTTTCTCGTTAATTAATTACGAACCCTGTGCTGCAATTTATAAAACAATTTATTTATGTTTTAAAAACAGCAGTTGTATAATGTATATTGCAAACATAAACTTTTGTTAAACAAATTCTGATTCGGATACGAAGTCCGTTGGGCTTTTCCCTTTGGAGGACAGTGATGGCTTTGTTTTGTTAAATAAAGCTTGTCTTTATCTCCAACAACTCTCCTGTTGATTTCTTCAAGTACAATTATATTATTATAATATATAGTTTACTGGCCGAATAAAAATACTTAATTTTGTAAAGCCCTTTCCGACAGCATTTGGGGATCCAAATTATTTTTTGTTATTTTGAGTCTAACTACCATAGTAAGTTCCAAAACTAGATCAAACACACAAAAATTGGCAAATATGGGTTATAGATATTTCCCTTGCTATTGTTGACTATCCTTGTTTAAGTTAATTAAATTTTATTAGGAATTTTATTTTAATAGGACTCCAGCCTGCACATTATTGCAACCTCACCTCTCACACCTGCGAAGTAAGCATAGCAACCCCAAATATCCCATACTTCACAAAACATTTTACTTTTCCACTGAGAAAAAAATCGCTTTCTATTTGTACGTCAATAATCTCTTTTGACCCAGGGCTATAGGTGCAGAAATAATAATTAAGAACACTCAAAATGTACACCAAAACTGACTGACCAAGACTATTAGTCGAAAGATAACTGAGGAAATTTTTATTTCATTTATCATTCGATTATCAACTGCTGTGCTGGCACTTCATTATGCATTTTGTGCAAAACGGTTGCTTTAGTAATTACCAAGGCTAAGGTGAATTTTTGTTAAATCATAAAAAAGCATAATGATTTATTGGCAGAAGGCATCAGTGAGCATTATTTGCTTTCGTAAAACTCTTAGTTTCAAATGTCAGTAAAGCTTAGTTCCGGTTGCCTTATTCTTATTAATAAGTTAATAAGGCATTTGTGTTTTTTAATCTAACATGCTATGATTTTTGGAAAAGGATTTGCGTAAAATATTTATTTTACCACTTTCGGATCACTCTAATTAGGCGCCATTGTGAAAAAAATTAGTTTACGTTTTTTAACAAAAGTTGCATTCGGCTAACTTGAACATAAATCCAAATTATTCGGTCAACTTTGCCCGAATGTATTCGGCTAGCTTGCATATTTTGTTCGGATTTCGGCTAGGTTGCATATTTCATTCGGCTAGCGTGTGCGTCAACCCGAACCCTGTTCGGATTCGGCCAGGTTGCAGAATTCGGAATTCGGCTAACTTGGAGCTTTTGTTCGGGATTCGGCCAACTTACACCACTATCCGGGATTCGGCTGACTATTGCACCAAAATCCGAATAATTCGGCCGAATTGCACCTCCAGAATTCGGCGTTCGGCTAACTTGTTTCTTCCGGCTGAGCGAGCCCTCTAACAGCAAGAGCTTGACACCTTCCATCGGACGAGAGGCATTTACAAACTTTCAAAACCAAGTCAGTTCCACATTAAGAATTTGACTTTGACTGAAACTGAAGGGAGAAATAACTCGGAAACTTGATTGAAATTCGAATTTAAGTATCCGTGAACAAATTGAAGACAATAAAGGCAAATATTGCGGATTAATACAGTGGTAAATAGTTACAGTACCTACTAATTATAAATTAATCAACAATTTGCAAAGGTAATTAAGGTACGTAAGTACATATTTGTTATGTTTCTATTGTTGTTTGTTCTATTGCATGTATGACTCACTGTCACAAATGAGTCACTGTGAAGTTAAAACCCGTCAACCGTGTAATTTTAATATTCTAAAAATCTAATTATGTAATTAGAACATACTATTTACTACTAAGCAATACCTAACTAAATAAGATCCAGCTCCGTCGCTGTCTCATAATGTACATATTATGTAGCCTCAATATTTAATTTTTAATGCATTTCTAGAAGCCTCTTCAAAATTTTAGCGTTCAACGTTTGACATTCAACGTTGTGTTTCAGTGAAATTTTAATTATAATGTTTTGGTTTTAACGTTTGACGGTAGGGAGAACTGCCTATATGTGAACATTGCCTAATTGTGAACACCTGACCTTACTTTTTAATCGCCAGGCAATAACTAATAACTGTCGTAAAAGCATTCAAAATGTTCTATCTCCCATAAAAATTCTAAAGTTATGAATAGTAAAAAAAAAATTGCTAACCAATTGTCTTCATATGTAATATTAGTTCGACTTCAAAATTCAAAATTCGTTCATTCAAATTAAAATTAAACATCATTAGTGTTTAAATTGTACTCATCATACTAACACCAGTTAGTTTAGCACATTTGCTACTTCCTTAAACGTTTCTATCTAAAAAAAATCGGTTTTCAGTAACTTGAAAAAAGAATTTAAATGAAATTTTTAAAATTTAAAAAAGTTGCCTGTATGTGAACAATTCTATTTCCTAAATTTGAACGTGCCACGGTCAGTGACCGCGGGTCAACAGTTGACAGTGACCGGTATTACTCAGTTTATTTTGTTTTTGTTTTTAATATAATAATTAATCTCAACTGTTACAAAGTAGTACACTTCTGTACATTTTGTGCCTTTGGGGTTGTGGTATCCGGCCATGACATTCGAAGTAACATTTAACGTAATTTTATGTAAAACGTCACCCTATTTGAAAGAAAAATTCATTTTCGAGTGTCTACCTTGACACTTTTCAGTTTCTGCATTATTTTTTAATAATGCGCCCGCAGAACCAAATCCAGGTGATTTTGGATGTTTTAATTAATCTTACGTCACTAATTTTTTTTTTTTTTAGAAATATTTAGTTGCAAATGAACGACATTAAGGTTCCTAATAGTTAAATCATTCGACTTTTATATTTCATCTTTATGTTTACCGGCAAAAAAAAATCAAAACGGAAGCTTGATCGTTTTGCTCTCACCTGCACCTCCCCAACGCGGCATAGGTCGCCTCTGCTCTGGTTATTAGCTTCAACTAATTAACTATGTATTCTGTTTCGACTTGTATTGGGTTCCTAACTTATTTCCCAGTCGAAATTACCCTGAATCTTATCGTTGACTGTTTACCATACGGCAATGAATTGTTCATATATAATAGGCATCATAATTTGCATATAAAATAATATTGTTCACCTTTTGGCAGGTCACTGTTCACATATAGGCAAGCTAAATTTTTTTGACATGTGTATATATGAAGTTGGTGTTGTGGGCATCCAACGTAAGGATCAAACCACTAAACACGAATGGAATAAATTATAAATTTTTTACTAGACTTTGAAGTGTATTCAAAATTAATTTAAGTAAAGGTGTCGCTATCCAATTTCGACATCCCCCATCTGGGTAACAGACGTTTGTTAGGCTTCCAGCTTTGGTCTCACGGTTTGGCAGTTATTTAAAATTGAATAGAAAGAAAACGAAATTCCGCAGCGTCATGCTCTACATTCTAATTTGAATAGTATATATATTTTTCGTACGGTATAGGAAACTTAGTTTTTACTTCTTTTGCTTTAGTTGAACCATGTTTGCTGGCCTTGGAGGTGGAGTTGCTTCCCCACAATCTTTAGGTAATTGATATTGTTAAATATTTAAATTTTCGTTTTATATAGTTTTATGAAATGAAGAAATATGGGTGCATTTTTTTAATATAATTTAATATATAAATCATATTGTTTGCAGATAATCGTCCAGAATTATTAGAAGAGGTGAAGCTATTTCGAAATGCCAGAGATCGTGAAAAGTATGATAATCTTGCGGATCTTTTCTCAATCCTCTCCACACTACAGCAGCTAGAAAAGGCATACATTCGAGATTGTGTTAAGCACAGAGAATATACAGCCGCGTGCTCCAAGCTTCTAGTACAATACAAAGCAGCCGTCAAACTTGTCCAGGGTTACGAAGAATGCCCAAATGTGGAAACCTTTGTAAAGAAATTTAAAGTAAGTAAACTTACTCTTAACTTTTTTGAGTTGTAACTGCATGTGACAAGAATATAGATTCGAAATTTGGTGTTTGTTTTACAAACACCAAATATCGATAATAAATTTATCGTCAAAACTACATAGAATTGACAGAATTATACGGAGTACGTATTGGCCCATGAGTGTATGAAATAAATGTAAGGTAGGTAAGTAATATAAATTGGATTGTTCTGCTTTAATGATTTCAGCTTGACTGTCCAGCGGCACTGCAGAGAATCAAAGACGACCGCCCCATTACCATCAAAGATGACAAAGGGAACACAAGTAAATGTATTGCAGACATTGTAGCGGTAAGTCAAACTCTTTTTCGTCGGCCTCTCTCTGTGGCAGTGATAAGAATGCAAATGAAATACAGTACTAGTCTAAGGAGGAGATGAGAGAAGGAGAGGAGTTGAAGTTGAAGAATCATGATATATGTTCTTGTTGAAATTTCACAGTTGTTCATAACTTTGATGGACAAAGTTCGACTTGAGATGAAGGCAATGGATATGCTCCAACCCGATCTCCGTGACTTATTAGACACAATGAATCGACTCAGTCTAGTCCCAAGTGATTTCGAAGGCAAAGAGAAAGTTCAGTCCTGGATTGATACTTTTGCCAAAATGTCAGCATCCGATGAACTCACTGATGAGCAAGCCCGCCAGCTCACTCATGACCTCGAAGTCTCATACAATGCTTTCAATCGTCTTCTTCATCAGGATCAAGACTCATAGTTTTAGTTTAGTAAAGTGAGTAGACGTAGTCTGTAGTCGTCTGGATCTGGAATTTCAAGAGAAGTCAGGAAGCCAATCATCCTCTCATCATGAATTTACTTTTTTCTCTCATTTTTTTTTCCCCTCCAGTTTTTACAACCACGGCGACAGTCTTCTGTCTCCGTCTCGTGCCTTCCAGGTCTGTATTTACCGACTCGTTCTGTGCGAGATGGAGATGCGTTCCCCCTTTATTGTTCCAATTCCGCTCTTCCTCCCTCTTAGCATTGTCCCAACCAACTCCACAACTACATACCTGTTATCTCTTGTAATGCCGTTGTACACATATTTTCATCTTCCTCCTCACGTACTGATCAATTCAAAGAAACTAAAGTTGTGATTGCTTTTGTTGATCCTTCTCTCCTATTAGTAACACTTTCACTTTCCTTTTCCTTTCTCTCTTGTCTGCCGACTTGCTTTTCTTTTGACTTTCTGTTTTTGCCAAAATGTACCAGTAAAATGTCGCATTCGTGTATATAATACATACTTCGTAATGTAGTTAATACATCAACATACGTACCTATTGTTATCACTCTATCTTATTCGTAAATTTGTAATCGTAGGTAGAGCCCTAGAACTAGAACCGTAAGCTAAATACACTGAAGCACGTAGACAGAAGAGCTACCTAGATACGTTCCTAGATGTATACCTAGATTCTTTACAAATATACCTGTCGCCTTTCCATTTATTGTATTTGTATTGCTGTATATGAAGGTTTATTGCAAAGTTATTAACCATGTTTGTCTGCCTACATTCTGCAATAATACACCCATACCTATATTGTGATGATCAAACTCACTAGCTCATTGTATAAGAATTCAATGCATTTTGAATTCTGTTCTCGTTCCGTTATTGTCTCTCTCATACTCCTCTTGGTGATATTATTATTATTTGTTGTTGATAAGATCTGTTTGTTTAGTTTGGGGGGGGGGGAGGGGGTTATGAGTGTGCGTGTGCTTATATCTCGATAGTCAATTGTCGACCTTTATTGAGGTTGTAGGCCCATGTTGACTTTGTTGCACCTTCAACATATTACATATACATATGGCAATGAGGAGGAGTGTGGACTGAGGAAATGAGGAATAAAACATCAGGACTAGACATACCACGAGAAATAAGGTCTAAGCAAAGAAATCCAATAATTCTGGAATGAGGTTTTTCCTTGTATTTGTACATATTTGTATTACCTATATATATATTTGTACTTGCGTATATTCAAATTAATTCTCAATCAAAATCAATGCTATCGTTAAAATAATAAATGTCTATTTCGTATTTTGAGTCACGTTCTCACATTTTAATAAGCATAATTCATCCTAGGATTGCACATTGGCAAAATGACAATATGCGACATGATTTAGATTTACAACTATGTACATAATTTAATTCAAAGCATTTTCAACAACTTTAGTACAAATATATTTTACATCTTGTTTTTAAAATCCAAGTCTGTGATTCGTTTTGATTTTGAGACCTTCGTAGTAGAATTTCCCTTTACCGTTGGAAACTGTGTAGTATGAAGTAGTATAGTAGTAGGATCACGAACAGAAAGTTTTCTTAGACAATCAAGGCACAATGGTGTGTAAATTGTTAATTTTATTAGGAGATGACTAGTCTAGTGTCTTGTTCATTGCTACTGCTTAATTTGATTCATTTTACTATAATTATAGACGCAATCTTCTTTGAATCGTTCATATAGGTACGTAGCTATAAGGTTTTGTATCATGGGCCAAGGAGATATAAGCTGTCTACAACTGAGAGCCTACATCAATATGTATAGGTATATATCTAAGCTGGGCTGTTTAAGTGTACGGGGCTACATACATTGTAGTTTGTGGTGTGTGAAATAAATAAATTACAAAGGGGGTTGCATGAATAGTCACGGACAGGGGAGGTTGAAGGGGGGAGCTGTCATGTTATTTCGTGTACGTATATGTATGCTCCCAGTGTTGTTCCCAGGCCGGATTCCTTGAAATTGTAGAATTGGAGTTCCAATGATCCTCATGAAGATAATGATAATAAGGCGGTGACGATAGGATGAGTCCAGTGAAAGCAGATGATTTAAGAGACACAGTACTTAGACTTACCATGGCCGTACACAAGATGCGTCCCTAAGTATAGTCAATAGTGGTTTTAGAGCTGAATTGAAAAGTAAGAAGGAGAATGGAGTAGGTATCTCTGTAAGATAATCCGAAGGTGGTCTCAAGAAGTTTTCGTAGAAATTAAATGAAGTGAAAGTGATTACTAAGAAAGCAGCTTGAGCTAGTTTTATCCTGTCTAGGAAGCAGTCTACGTATATATATATATATATATATAGTCACATATTATGGAGGTCCTTTAGTAATTGAACATCTTCATGCCCATCATATTACACTATATAGAGAGCTGGTGGAGATAGAGAAACCCTATGGGAAACTCGTGGCTTGTCTCTTGAGAGGAGTCAGTGTGTACCAAGGAAGTCCCTTGTATAGCTGTAAAGAAACGAGAAAGTAAAGGAAAGACAAAACACAAAAGCACTTCAATTCTTCACTCAATCCGGGTCCAGGAAATACGGTCCCCGTCCCCGTCCCATACGCAGGACAGCATAGCCGCTCGCTAAAAACTTCTTCAAACTTTAGCTACGTAGGTATATGTGAGGCACCTACCTACCTACCTATAGATAAGGTTCCTTTCCGAAGCACAATGCCCCAATCCCAGACACTGGGTCTGGTACAAGACGCCGGAGAGATTTTGCCAGTGAAACTACCAATGAAATTTTGTCTGTCTACCAGAAATATCATTGGTTCACAAGGCCACCGGCCAAATTAGCAGGTTCAATCGGCCACCGGTACGATATAATTAGATAGCCAGGAGACACAAGGCCATCTAAACAGACGCCAAGGACGTAACGAATTACTATCTACAGCGTGTATCTGTTACACTATAGAATTCACTCTACCTGTCACTTTGAGTGGCATGTGTTTGGAAAATTTGCAAACATGAGATTTTTCCGAGGGAATTTACTTACGAGAAATGTTGCCCTTTTTAAACCGGTAAGTGTGACGGTGCGATGGCGTTCTGAACGGAAACCCCACTAAACCATACCAGCCGTGCCCGCATATAGATGATGATGCAAATAGGTTCTTAGTTCTTAGTTCTCAATTCATTTAAAGGGGAAAATTGGACCTTCCCGGTCCCTTAGTGACCTACCTTATTATTGGGACGGGTTGGACTGTGACCAAAATGAAACACATACCCTTCGACCCCTGAAAATGCTGGGGCCTAGTGACTCTCGTTTCTATATATTGCCCTGTGGTAGCAATTCAGATGTTGAATGGATGTTTCTGCATCTTGAAGGAGCGTATGGATGTCCGTCTGTGTATGCATATAGCTACATACGCCAGAGATACTTTGGCTAATGTTATTACCAGTGTTGGTTCGTGGGTAAAGGACATTTTGTGTGGTTTGCTTTTGGTTGATAATATATTTTGTGTAGCCCTAATATAATTCAATTATTCGTCAGTCTAAAGTGTTGTAAAACTATCTGAGGCGACCCGGGTAAAGGAAGGGAGAGGAAACTAGGGCTGTTGTGGTTGTTTTGTATGTACTACGTTGGGCTTTGTGTTCTCGTTATCCGTACGTTCACCGAGTCAGACATTATATTATACAAAATTACAAAGTACCTAAGAGGCAAATGGACAGGCATTTAGAATGTCTTTGGTCTCCTCCTGGTTTGTGGCAACACCCAAAATTATCATACGCTCTCACTCAGCCACAGCGACGACAGAGCAGAGCAGAGCAGAGCAGCGGGTTTGAGTTTCTCTCCGAAAATCCGAAAATCTCCTGCCCCATGCAAATCCTGGGCCTACGTACCTACCTCAGAGCTGACTGGGGAAATTGGACCGGGTAGGGTACACTCGTTCGTCCGGGCTGTATGTACATATAGCGGTGTCCCGTGTGCCGAGTTCACTCTGTAATTATGTGCATACATGAACAGCCACAAAGTGATCGTTGAGTTGAGTTGATTCTTGAGTGAGAGTGCCTACTCATTAAATACCTTGATTGTGTCCTATAAGCTCTACATATAATTAAATGCCGCCATGCTCATATAGTAAGTATTACCACACAAATGAACCTGTATCTTTTTTCCTGGCAGCCTAATCCAGCATCCAGTCACAGACACACACACACACACACACACACACCATCAGACCCACGGCCACGCTTTACAAAACCATAAACCATAGCGCAGACGACTTAATAAAATCTTAAGTATTTAATAGAGATGTCTTCTTGATGTAGCTTGATAAAGCCTCTAAAATCCAAAATAGGAAATTGTCTCTGCTCTGCCGGGATCAGTGTCTATTTTAGAATGCCTTTTATATGACCCCAGAAGGATGTAATATAAATATATGGTTAAAAAATACACATATATAAATTCCGGGTAGGTATTTTCTTATGCAGTATATAACCCGCAGTCCGGATTCCGGATCGTATGAGCCATGAGCTATATGTTTGTGTAATGATGGGATTCGCTCACGCATTATGTAAAATTGCTAAAACGCTTAGCGTCTAAACAGCTTAAAGTCAAAAGCGTATGAAATTACACAGTATGTACATCAACATCATATTATATTTTCCTCTGTGCAGTCAGTAGTGGCGGCTCCCAATGCAGTTTCACTGTACCTACATTGCATTTTTTTCTAAAAAGAAGGTTAGGAATTCGGATACTGGATATTTCCTTGAAAATTGTGTTACATTTGGAATCATAGTAATAAATAAATCGCAATCTGCTTTGTGTTTGCAAAATTGTAATTTTTTTTTTCGGGTTACGTTTTCGGGCTACGTTTGTTTAGAAATGGACGGCAATAATGGTGTAATGTGTGGATGACTAGAAATTGAACAGACGAACTGAAGTCAATACTAGAATTAGGTACTGAATGAAATAAGCATGTAGGAGATAAGTTAATGGACTGATAAGTGTCAGTCTCTGGGTCTACAAAGGGTTCTGAAGGCTTCTACACCACCACACATGAGATATGACATATGCATACACACGTATGTATGTACACAGCCTTTCAGCCTTTTCACATTTGTTTTCACAGTCCTGTGAAGGTTAGTTTTGATTTAGGATGAATTTTGAGTTTGACTCTTTCACTCTCTACGCTTTGAGTTGGGAAATGGGGAAAGATGGATTTAAAATGCAGAATCAGCGTTTATACTGCAGACTGCAGGAGCACACAGTCTAGTAGTAAATTACTTTGTGTGCAAAATGCTTGCGTTAGGGAAGTGAAGAAAAAAAAATTCCACGCTAATTCCCCCGGGAAGGATTACGTTTACGTACACTGAATAAATCGCTTGAATCTGTCTGTCTGTTTACTTGTAACTTGAGTGCCTGAGTAATGTAGGTACCTACCTATAGAATAGTGCACCATGCACACTTCCTTTCCTTCTACTTTCTATATGAATAACTATTTAACTATAATAAAAAGTCAATGGCCAAAAAATTCCACGAATCCATCCCTATCCCTAAGCATACATACCTAGGTATATACACACAAACCTTTAAAAAATGGATAATCCTTGTCTAACTTTGTATTTTGGTCCTGTCAGAAAACCCCACTGCACTGCTGTAATTATAGTACAAGTTAAATTTTTGAAACTTATTTAGTTTAATTTAGGATAGCTCCTATATTTCCGTTTCCTAGTGAAAATTGCAATTTTAGGAGTGGGAGTAGGTAAGTGCATAATAGTAATAATAAAAAAAGGAGAAGCAGAACTAAACCGTCACTGCATCATCATCTCTTGTTTTGTTCCTTATTACCAGATACTCTCTTAGAAATCATCTTTTAGCCTAGTGCACACACGTTAGTTTATTTATTATTACATTCGGTTACATTCCACTATGAAATGTTTCAAATGCATTAAGTAGTTTTATTCTGTAAAAGACCATACAAATACATATGTATGTATACACAAGGATCGCCTTGGGTAGTTCTATTTCCATTTAAAATTGTAATGGCATCAAAACAAAGAGGACAGTCCCTATTTTCCTTTTGCATCAATGCATGTGGTTGTGGTTTCTTCAATATTTCTCAAAAACATCGATTTTTTTCTCATCTTTCCTCTTTTCAATTTATTTTAGTGCATTACAGAACAGACCAAGAACCAATGGGGCAGCCGTAATGCTTACTTATACATACATTCATGTCACAATAGAGACCTGAGTTCGGAGGCACTACTTCTGTCCCCTTTCATATTTTTACAATAAATTATTGTGCAATGAGGTCGGTCTACAGCAAGTGAGTATAGCTTAGAGCCTTTTGTTTGTCTGTACCTCATAAAGGTCCAAAAGTTTGATTATTTAAACGAAAACTTTAAATTATTACACGAGCACTGTCAACAATAAAAAAAAACCTACAACTGAGGACTGAGGATGAGTCATCTATTTTATATTGTAGAGACTCACAAAAAAATTAAAATAAATGCTAAATGTAAATGTAAATAATGAAATTGCTATAACGTCAAAATCCACGCAAATTGTAAAGGAAGGAGTGAGCAGATCACAATAACTGACCAAATCAGTCGGCCCGCCAGAAATTGGCAGAGGCCAGATG
>JAQFZC010005131.1:0-14728 GCA_034695205.1 Dicyrtoma fusca | reverse complement strand
AAAAAACGGTTGCTGGACTTAACTGTTTTTGCCAAAAAACCAAATGTTCAACTATTTTTTAAAAATAGTTCCGGTGATCTTTGACCTCCAAAATTTCATGTAAAGTAGTCTCTAGTGCTAAGCTATAACATTGGCTAAAAAATTTATTTTTGAAAAAAATGGACTTAACTGGTTTTGCCAACGAACTCTTCAATTCTTTTTTGTTAGTATTACCATTCGATTATATTTCGTTATTTCGTAGCATTTCCCTGAAATAATAAGGAATATATGGATACACCATAAATGTATATTACACCTGGATGTTCAGCAATTGGTGTTATGTGTGTATTTGTTGTAAAAGTCAGTCAGCGTTGGTGTTTCAAAGCATTGTAGGTTTAAACGTTGACTTGAATTATATAATTATAATGGGGAATAGCTTTTGTTTCACTTTAGTGACATGAAACCTGCCTATTAATGGACATGAATATTAAATTCACAACTGCAATAAAAACAAAAATTCTTTTTAGCATTAATTACATACAGTATTTAAACGAAGTATTTTTGTAACTTTGTCGATGACTAGACTGCTTCTTATGACAACAGACTTTGAAATTCTGTTTCTAATTACATTCTGTAATTACATACATAATTAGACAACATGTATCCCACCAGTATCAACATGTTTGGGTGCAAATTGTGCCGAGGCTCCATTGATTATTTGAGTTGGTTATGTATACATACTACTATTAAGTACATGGTTCTTCGTTTGCTGTGCCATTATAGCCAGCTGTGTCCCGTACTAATCAAAGTTGAAAATCAGCCGACAAATGAAATTATTGAGCCACCAATTAAAATTGAAGTGATCGATGATGACCCTATTATTCCTCTCAGCTCTGAAATCAGTGAGAAACCAAACTTGGATCTTGTCGAACCGAAGAGTGAGCTAATCACCTACGAAAGCGAAGCAAGTCCGGACAATCGCAACAATTTCTTTGGTTCTCTCTAAAGCTCTAACCTGAAGCTATGTAGCTATCGCAGTTTTGTTATTAAAGAAGTTAACCAATTTTTTAAACTTAAGGTTGAATTCAGAATTAACTTAGTGTTTTTGTAACTAACACATACAAATTTGAAACAACTGCCTTAAAATATTTCGTCGGTGAATAGGCATTGCGCATTGGATAATTATTATTGACTATAATATTAAACTTAAAAAATCAACAGAAATTAAACCAGGCGCAACCATCGTCAACAGCTATATATTTTCCAAGAGTATTCCAGCTTCCATTTTCTACGTAATTTATGTTCATAACAAAAACTTCCATTTGATGTAAGTACAATTAATATATGTTGTATAATATGTTGATAATGTAAAAGTATAACTAAAAAAAAGTGTTAAGGTCGCCCAATTAAATACATAGGGGTCTAATAAAGCCAGCCAATTCACAGTTGCTGCCAGAGTGTGCCTTAAAGAAGAATGTAGAAACGATTTGATTAAACCAAAACTTTATTATCATAATTACGTACTTAAATATTAATCATAATTATCTCTTACTTTAAATGCCTATCACGTAGCTATTACGTCACTGCTGTAACAAATGAGTGACAAATAATTTATAAACGCATACAAATAAGTACATCGTACCGACGAATATATATATAATATCTGTTTTATAGAATATTTCTTTACAAATAAAACGATGTAACATATGAAAAACGAGTGACGATAGTCTTCTTTCGAGATTGATTAGAAATTATCCTTTTCAAAATGATTCCAGGCTTCATTTAACTCCACAAAAATCAACTTGGCTAACTCCTCGCACTCTTGTCCACATTGCTGTAATGTTCAATACAATCAATCAACGAAAAGCATTATAGTAAATAAAAGTAAATATAAATATTAGTAGTACTTAAATAATATGTCTAGATCGATAATTTCAACGATCAGCAAAAATTGATCCAACGAAACTGGTCGTCGATTACTAACATTAATAAATAATTAAGTAGCTTGCATTAACCTTCTACAGTTTTAGACGCGATTAATTTGACTTACTTTATCTGGATGGATAGCAAGGCAAGCTTTCCGATACACTTTTTTCACGTCATTAGCCTGAAGCATGAGACTCATACTTGAAGGTTTCCAGGGGCAACCATCCCAAACTACAGTATGCAGAGTAGAAAGTAATGCCCGGAGATTCTTTCGCTTCCCTTGCACCCAATCCTTGACCTGTAAGTTTTAAGATGCAAAATTAATTAGTTATAAAATTCTGTTAAACTACTCAGCTATTCCACTAATACTGCGAAAAAAGAACTTAAATGTGAATTCAAGTATGAACTTTGACAACCTTAAGTTGTTCCGGTGTCATGGACTGAGCTAACTCGGTCCGCCTCATTTCGTTGATAGTTTTGGGTGCGTTAGACGTCGCACTACCGCCAACACCAGTAAACCCTTGTTCGTTGAGTAATTCTCCAAAAACTGCGTTCAAATCCAACTTCTTATTGCTAGTGGATGGTGTGTTACTAGTAGATGGATTTCTTTCAGATAAAATTCCAATTCCAAAGGAATATTGACTGCGGGCTGTAAATACGGATGCAGATTTATTCTTCCTTGGATGTTCAAATGCTCCGGACTGTTCTTGTTTTTGAGTAGATTTCGGATTCGGATTAGAGTCAATTAACAAATCACTAAACAATGCATCATTCAAATTCGGTGTTGACTTTGCCATATTACTATTGTTATTCATTTTGAGACCACTCAGTTGACTAAAACTGGAGCTAGTTGGTAATAACGGGGGTTTTTCGATCTTGGAATATTGTTCGGTTAGTAATGAGTCAAACGGATCCGTCTTGAGTTCTGGCTCTGGTTCTGGTTCTCGCTTTGAACTAGAAAAAGCAATAATAATTATTCAACCGATGCATGATTCCAAAATGTTATAAATCGACGCCAATGCTATTTTATTTGATACTTGAATTATTATTATTACGGAAACTAAGCAAAAGGTTTTAATTACTTACTTGTATTCTCTCTCTACGAACACGATGCAGCTGGACTTCTGAAATTCAGTGAAATGATTTTCTTTCTTATGTTCAATGAAGTCGTCCACTTGTCGGAACCGGAAGCTGCTCCCTCGGCACAAGTTACACTCAAACCACACAGTGATGGTTTTTTCACGCATTTTGAAGGATTAATTTTGAAAATAATTTGAAGCTGATTGATTTGAAATATCTTTAGGTGAACTATCAACTACAAAACTACAGTCAGTCAACAGCTTAGTTTAAGTTTGTGATGTTAGTTAGAAATGTGAAAGAGCTCAAATTAATCCAATCTTTTCAATGTAAATGTTTAAATTAATTTTTAAAAAAGTCAATTCAAATTAGTTTTGTTTAACTTTGCCGTTCAGTGCAACAAGAAACTACTGTCTTACACTTTAAACATTGATCTGTTGACCTGACCTGAAGTGACAGTTGACAGTTTGACCGTGAAAGTAGTGACGTATAGGCTGACAGGAACAGGACTAAAGTGACAGGAAAATTGGTTCCACAAAACTTTTAAGCTTTCCGCGCTTTCAAGTTGAACTTTCTTCAACAAGTCTATTTTTTTCTTTTCATTAAATAATTAAATTAAATTAAATTCATTCATTAAAATATATAAGTATTATTTTTATTATTAAGTTTACTTTTTTAATTTAAAATATATATGTAAGTATTAACTAATTTATCTAATTGAAATATAACCTACCACATGTATTTTTTGTTTCAACCTTAAGCGTGGCACATTAGAAATCATTTCTGATTAATTCTGATTGTGATTGTTTTCAAAATAGTTTTATTATGTGTGCTAGCTGGTCAAGGTCATTCGAGCAATCCACAGCCTCCACATTGATGCTTAAAAAACTTGAAAAATTGATCTGATGAGCTAAATAAGTCTCTGCTAAACACTGATTTATTAGGTAAGCTTGATATAACTAAAACATAGTAATTTATTCATTTAAAATACATAGTAAACTGCCCCGATTACAAAAATGGCCTAGAATATTTGTGCTCATTGAATACATTGATAGTTATAGTATTGTAAAATCTGATGAACAAAACTGGTTTTACGGTTATTTATGATACATTGTTAATACTATTATTTTATGTTATCTGTTATCTACACACACTACGAAAAAATTCATTTTTTTACCGAAAAATAACAGTAGACTAAACAGCTAATTAGTATATATTTTTGCACATTAATTTGCACTTAACCGATTCAAATTCAAGAGCGGAATTCCTTCAAACTATTATGAGGGATGAACTCACAGTTCACTACATTGCATTGCAGTGCTTCCTTTACTTTAAAATATATAAATTGTCTGTGCTTCTTCAATTATATGTCAAAATTGGAGAATTTCATTAGCACTTTACAAAAACAACAAAACTACTACCTACTTAAACGTTTCAAAAAAGACAAAATGTGATAATCGTATTTTTACCCCTTACACAAACTCATAGACGTACAAAATTGGGAGTTATGTAAGACTTAACAACAGAAGATTTTAAGTTGATTTGAATTATGTATGCCTTCGAAAAAAAAATACTATTAATGCTAATTCTGCATTCAAAAATGCATTACATCAGTTTCTTTAAATTACAGTAACTAACTAGTAAGTCAAATTACAACGAGCTTACGCAAAACAAAATTTAATTATTTCACGTTCGGTCTAACAAGATATTGCGATGGATATTTCGGTGGTGATTCAATCGTTGCACGGATGTCGTAAAAGCTTTGCTACAATTATCCACTTTACATTTGTAAGGGCGTTCTCCCGTGTGAATGCGTAAATGCGCTTGTAAGTGGCAACTTTGGGTAAATGTTTTGTTGCAACTCCAACAGCTGAAGGGTCTGAGGCCAAGATGAGTGGCAGCGTGTCTACGTAATTCCGATTTCCGTTTAAATTCTTTTCCGCAGTTTGGCTCTGAACATTTAAAGGGCTTTAAAGCCGATAGGGACTTGCTGAGTTGTTGTTTTGCTTCTTTGTGGGACTGCAGGTGATATTTTAACTCGATAGCCCTTTGGTATTTCTTATGGCAGAGATTACATTTAAACTTGTACAGCAAGGACCTATCTTCTTCAGTCTCATGGTATCTTAGACAATGAGCTTTTAGATGCCTCGGCCGCGACAATTTTTTATTGCAAAGGACACAGTAGCGATTTCGATCTTCATGATACAGCGAGCAGTTTCCCACGTGGATTTTCAGTTCTGCATCGGACTCAAGTTGTTTTGAACATAATTGGCATTGAAGGTGAGGGTCTTGTTCCATGGAATTATTTTTGAAGGCTGGGGTTGGCTGCATTTTTGTGGATTCTTCAACTTCAAGAGGGTCATTGATATAACTGTCGCCATCCCATGAATTGCAAGTCTCTGAATCAATAGTAAAGTTTTTCTGTTCATATTTTAGAATCGTGGAGACTTGTTCAGGGAAACAAGCCTTCTGGATTTCGTCGGAACTCAGTCTTTTAAGAAGCACGTAAGGATTTAGTTCTGGCTGCTTTAAGTTTAAGTGAGATTCACTATCCGGAGCTTCTTCTCCTTCAAAGTTGGTTGGCTCACTCTTAGGTTCGGATGAGGCCAAATTTGGTTCGTTAATTGTTTCCGAGCTGAAGGGAATAATGGATTCGTAATTATTTTCAGTCTCCGGATTTATTTCGCTTTCATAAGTGATTAGCTCACTCTTGGGTTCGACTCGTTCGACAAGGCCAAACTCTGGTTCGTCAATTATTTCAGAGCTGAAGGGAAGAATGGAACTCGCATCGGTCACTTCAATTTTAATTGGTGGCTCAACATTTTCATCCGTGAGCTGATTTTCAGTCTTGATAATAACGGGAACGGGACACAACATCCTGTAAATGTACAACACATAATTATAACCGATGACAGCACAGGTAATAGTGTATTTAACCAAGTTAGAAATGCATTTATTTAGAAACAAAACAATTATTATAAGTGGTATTTTATGGAAAAATGGAAATTCATATGGTTTGTAATAATTAATAATAATTACTCTTTTTCGCTCTCCTCAAAGACGATGCAGGTCGTCTTCTGAAAATCAGGAAAATGCTCTTCTTTCTTGTGCTCAATGAAATCGTCAACTTGTCTAAACGCGCCTTGGCACAATTTACACACAAACCACACGCTGATATTTGTTGGACACATTTTGCCTGGTTACTTTTGGAAATAATGTGTAGCTGATTCAAAATACCCGAAAAGGATTCTTTATGCTGCTCACTAACTGCAAAACTAATTATCACTGTCAACAGTTAGTTAAATTTAGTCATGTACTGACCTGAAGGGACAGACAGTTGACAGTTTGGCTGTGACGAGTGCCAGCAAAAATCGTCCCACAGAATGTTTAAACTTGCGCGCTTTCAACATGAACCTGCTTCACCTTAATAGTAGCAAGACTTCCTTCCAACCTCACTATTAATTTTAAATACAATTAATTATTTAATTTTAATAACACATTAAATAAATTTTGTTTCTACCTTAAGCACGATGCATTAAATACCTAATCATTTCTGATTCTTATACATATTAGGGTTGCTGGTCACCAGTAGAAATCCACAGTACAGTGATGCTTAAAAAATTAATCCGATGAGCTAAAACCTCAACAACTATAAACTGATTTATTAATTACTGTTATTACGATTTATTGGATAATCTTGATGCATTGCAGGTAATAATTATTATGTTACATTGAGAATCAGTTTTTAAAAATATTCACACAAACACTTGGCTTGTGATTGCTCTAAATTATCTATTATTTAATTGCGTCTTTCTTGTGAGTTTTCAAGTAACTGTAGGCACGTCAAAAAGTAAATATAAAATGAGGGGAATGACCTAAAGAAAATAATGATTAAGTTTTGGTACAGTTTACAAATATAATATAACGCTAAAACTAAATCATGACAATAAGCAGTTTTACGCAGATATTAAATATAAAAAAAATAAATTAAACACCAAATCCAGGGTGAAGAAGCGATGCTATGCACTATGACGTAAGTCTAGTTCTTTTACAATCTGAATGTTTCAGTTACAAATAATTATCTTTATTTTTATTCTGAAATAAAATATAAATTACGAATAATAATTTGTTTAATTAGATAAAATCACAAATAGCTAAAATACTATAACAAAGAATTAGGATGATGGGAAGTTAGGAGGTGCCTCTTTCGATTGCTGGAGGTAATAAAAGTTTTGTTGCAGTTTTCCACAGTACATTTGAAGGGACGCTCTCCCGTGTGAATCCACAAGTGCCTTTTCAAGACACATTTTTGCGTAAATTTTTTGTTGCAAACCGAACAGCTGAAGGGTCGGAGGCCAAAATGAGTGGCGGTATGTCTACGTAATTCCTGATTACGTTTAAAACTCTTGAGGCAGTTTGGTTGTGAACACTGAAAGAGAATTGGTTTTGAGACTTTGACTTTTTCGTTTTCTCTGTGACTCTCGAGGTGACACCTTAAATCTACAGCAGTTTGGTATTGCTTTGGACAGTTGTGACATTTAAATTTGTACAGCGATGCCTTCTCCTCGTCAGTCCCATGCTGTTTCAGACAGTGACTTTTTAAGCTCCATTGTTGCTGGAATTTTTGATTACACGTGACACAGAAGCGACTTCGATCTTCATGATACAGAGAACAGATTCCCACGTGGATTTTTAGTTGCGCATCGGACTCAAGTTGTTTTGAACATAAATTACATTCAAACTCAACGTTAGGTTCTGTGGAATTATTAATGAAGGCTGGGGTTGGTTGCATTTCGGTAGGTTTGTCAACATCAACGTGGTCAGCCACACTACTGATGACATCTGATGAACTGGGAGGCTCTGAATCATTTACAGAGTTTTTCTGTTCGCATCTTAAAAGGCTGGATTGTTGGTTATGGATACAAGCTCTTTGGATTTCGTCGGAAGTCAGTCGTTTAAGTAGCACGTAAGGATTTTGTTCTGGTTGCTGCAAACCAAAGAAATTGTTTTCACTGTCTGGAGTTGTTTTGCTTTCAAAAGTGATGAGCTCACTCTTGAGTTCGACAAGGCCCACGTTTGGTTCGTAATTGATTTCAGAGCTGACAGGAATAAGGGGGTCTTCATCGTTCCATTCAATTTTAATTGGTGGCTCAATATTTTCTTCCGTCGGCTGATTTTCAACCTTCATTATTACGGGACACAGCTGACTGTAAATGTACAAGAATGAAAAGAGCAATTTCATTAATTGTTATTTCACCAACTTAAACAGATTGAAACATAAAAATATTGCAGCGTTAATTATTTTATGGAAATTCAAAAGGTTTTTAATTACTCGTTTTCGCTCTCTTCAAAGACGATGCAGCTGGCCTGTTGAAATTGAGTGAAATGCTTTTCTTTCTTGTGTTCAATGAAATCGTCAACTTGTCGGAAGGAGCTTCGGCACAATTTGCACACAAACCACACGCTGATGCTTGTTGGACACATTCTGCCTAATTAATTTTGGAAATAATTTGCAGCCGATTCGAAATGCCTGAAAATTGACAAGCACCTCGTCGTACTTACAAGTGAAAGTACTGGTCTGTACGGATAGCTGGCTGTCAACCTGAAAAGGTTTCTGTACCTATTCTGTTTATACTCACTAACTACAAAAAACTATTAACCGCAGTCAACAGTTGACAGTTAGTTTTTATTGATGTACCTAATTTACTGATCTAAACGGACAAACCGTGAAGTGTGAAAGGCAAGAAAGAAAGCAAAAACCGTCCTACAAAATGTTTAAGCTTGCGCGCTTTCAAGGTGAACTTACTGACAAGACATTCTCTATATTATTTTTTTTAAAATCTAAAATCTAAAAATCTATTTAATTTAATAAACCTTTAAATAAACTGTTTACCTTAAGCATGATGTATAAGGAAGTCATTGCTGTTTGTTATTTAGAAATTGTTTTATATTGGGGTTTTATCGGTTCTTCCTTGTCACAAAACAGTACAACTTTTCTTTTTTCTTTTCAAAAGTAGCACAAATGGTATTTACACTTTTAAAAAATGCTAAAAGTGTTATTGACACCTTTCCAAAAATAGCAAGATTGGTATTTATACCTTGTACAAACAAAATTAGTAGCAATCACACAATCACTGTCTCCAAGCTTTTATTAATCTTTACCGTAGAAAGGTGTGCGTTGTAATACCCAAAGATACTTTGATTAGTTTTCGTGCAATTAATTCTACCTTTATCAATATTTTTCATTCAAAAGCTAAATGACTCACAATTCGACAGAATGCGAATTAAATTCATTCTATTCAAATTGTGTAGGCGTTAGTTAAAAAGACACTGTTTATGTGAAATTATGAGTTCATATACAAATTAAAATAATTATCCTATACGTTATTAAAATACAAAAATAAATAAAATATTAAAATATCTTCATGTTAGGTTTAACACACTATTGCGATGGACAGTTCGGCGATGACTTGATCTTAGGTCGGATCTGGTAAAAGTTTTGTTGCAGTTGTCGACGGTGCATTTGTAGGGACGCTCGCCCGTGTGAATCCGCAAGTGGGATTTCAGGTGGTATCTTTGCGTAAATGTTTTGTTACAGTTCGAACAGCTGAAGGGTCTGAGGTCAAAATGAGTGGCAGCGTGTCTCCGTAATTCCCCTTTACTTTTAAATTCTTTTCCACAGGTTGGCTGGGAACACTTAAGGTACTTTAAGGGTGACAGAGAAATGTTGAGCAGTTGTTTCTCTTCTTTGTGGGACTCGAGGTGATACCTTAAATCCATTGCCTTTCGGTATTGCTTTGGACACAGCTGACATTTAAATTTGTACAGTGATGCCTTCTCCTCTTCGGTCCCATGCTGTGTCAGACAGTGACGCTTTAAACTCCATTGTTGCCGGAATATTTGATTGCACGTGACGCAGTAGCGATTTCGATCTTGATGATACAATGCACAGATTTCCACGTGGATTCTTAGTTGTGCATCGGACTCAAGTTGTTCTAAACATAATTTACATTCAAACTGAACGTTATGTTCTGCGAAAATATTTAAGATGGTCGAGGTTGATTGAGTTTCTGTAGCTTCGGAGTTTGGAGGCTCTGCACTATTTGCCGAAGTTTTACGTTCATATTTGAGAAGAGTGGAGTGATGTTCAGGGATACTCGCCCTTTGAATTTCGTCAGAAGTCAGTCGTTTAAGAAGCACGTAAGGATTTTGTTCTGGCTGCTTCAAACCAAAGAAATTATTTTCACTTTCTGGATTTATTTCGCTTTCATAAGTGATGAGCTCACTCTTGGGTTCAAAAAGGACCAAGTTTGGTTCGTCAATGATTTCAGAGCTGCAGGGGCGAATGCTGGGGTCATCGTCATCACTCGCTTCAATTTTAATTGGCGGCTGATTTTCAGTCTTGATAATATCGGGAAACACCCTGTAAATGTAGAAAAGAAAATTAGAACCGTCAACCGTTGAGCTTATACAAAATTAATAGTGAATCCAGCTAAGCAAGTAACAAATATTTAAAAAGAATAAATAATGTGTTTTTTTTTTAATTATTTTATATGAAAAATCACTGGGTTTTTTAATTACTCGTAATCCTTCTCCTCAAAGACGATGCAGCTGGCCTTTTGAAATTGAGTAAAATGCTTTTCTTTCTTGTGCTCAATGAAGGTGTCAACTTGTCGAAAGGAGTCTCGACACAATTTGCACAAAAACCACACGTTGATGCTTGTTGGACACATGCTGTCCAATATCGTAGTTCTTGAAACCAACAAAGCAGCTTCGAACAGGTAAATCTAAATGTTAGTGTCCGTAGTGTTAGACAGATGCAGAACAAAAACAAGAGCCGAAGTCAGAGCAGGCGCTCGCGTTCCAGAAAAAGTATAAAGAAAACATTCGCCAGATTCGCCTTCGTAATGTTGCTTAAGCTTTCCGCGCTTTCAAGTTGAACTAGCATTTGTTGACAAGGAATAAATAAAATATTATTAAATATTATTATTATGATTATTATTTATTATTAATATTATTATTAAAAATTAATATAATATAATAAAATAAAATTAATTAATAAACACATATTTTGTAAGATTGTAGACGGTAGGCTTTAGTCTTTAATAAGAGTGACCCGGCAGGGGGCTGAAATGCCCTTAACGATAAACTTTTTACTTAGGTAATGTGTTTTCAAAAAGTGCAAATATGTAATATTTTAAGGAGTTTTTTTTTAAAAAAATACAAATTGCCTCTGTACATAATATAACCTTTTATAATTCTGAAATAGATACCTTTAAAAAATGTAATAGTATATTGTAAATAGTAATGGAAACACCACAGTTTGTTCGCAGGCAGAAACTACATTTATAAGTACATATGTAGCAATTGCTGAGTTTGTACAAGTAGCTACACTTTTATTTAGTGCAGGCCAGGTGGTCGATCGAGTTAAATATTCAAAGCCGGAATATATCGCAATCGGCAAAAAACTTTCTGGCTCAATCCAATATCCAATTCAGTTACGTTTATGAAAATAATACACAACTATAATTAAGTGCCAAAAATCGAGTTAACTAATTCTACAATTATTTAAATTTAAACCAAGCACTTTAGGTGGGCTGCAGAAAGTCTGTCTAAACCTATACAAACTAGTAAAACAGTTTCAGTTTTCAGTGTAGTAAAATTTACACTTCACAAGCAGATTCAGATCGCTCATCGCAGAGCTGGGGCTGGGGGATGAACCAACATATTAATGTAAAAAACAGCGAAGATTGTTCTTAAATAATGTTTTAAGTTTTCCGTGCATCCAAGTTGAGGTCGCACCATCATTTTTATATTACTACTGACTAGAAATATAATAATAATGCGAATGCTAAAAACGCTAATTATGCTAAAATAAAATAAATCATCAAATTAGTAAATTAAATAAAATTTATTTATATTTGCTTAGTTCCGAACGAAGTGTAGTATGAACATACCGCGACGTGCGTAACTAGAAAGCAAAGGAAATGAATGGGAAAACGCAAGTGAGAGACTGAATCAAGTCGTATAATATTGTAATAATTATTTCAAAATTCTCCATAGGATTGGTAGTGCGATATTATATTAATTCAAAATCCTACATGGGATTATTCAGAATTTAATTTTTGATTATAATCCAATTTAAAACATACTACATTCAATTATGTTCATTTACACAAAAATAGACCCTAGTTTTTTTATATATTAATAAGCATACTGTGGAAAGGTATTATTTTTTTTACGTAAAACTATTTCCATAAATTATTATAAGTAATGGTAACTATTTAAGTAAAACAACATAGTTCGGACTTTTGCAACTAATTTACAGTAAAATTAAAACCAAATTAATCTGCTTCAAAGTCTAACTAATTGAAATATTTAGTATACAATATATTTGGCATGCCCTACGACTACGACCTACAATACTTAATGTTCAAATACCTATATAGGAACTTTTACAAAACGTTCTTGAAACGTAAAAGATTTACGTTATAAAATAGTTTCATTTTATAGTACTTCCAAATGGAACCTACTGTGGTTGATCAGTTTTTCGGTGGATGTATAATGGAAGTTTTGTTGCAGTTGACCTCGGTGCATTTGTAGGGGGACGCTCTCCCGTGTGAGTTCGTAAATGGGATTTTAGGTGGATTTTTTGTGCACACTTTTTGTTGCAATTCGGAAATGGACAGCTGAAGGGTTTGAGGCCAAAATGGGTGGCTAAATGTCTACGTAATTTGTACATATCACTCCATTCTTTCCCGCAGTTTGGTTGTAAACATTTGAAGGGCTTTGATCCTGTTGATTTTGGGAGAGATTTTGAAGTTTTGACTTGTTCATTATTCTTATTATGCGACTTCAGATGGACATTTAGGTTCCAATTCGATCGGCATTTCATTGGACAGAGGTGGCACTCCAACTTGTACAGTGATGCCTTCTCCTCTTCAGTCCCATGGTATCTCTTACAGTGCCGTCTTAAATTCTTCCGATGCGAGAATTTTTGATTGCAAATGACACAGTAGAGTTTTCGATCTTTGTGGTCCCGTGCACAGATTTCCACGTGGTCTCTTAGTTCCGCATCAAATTGGTGTTGTTTTGAGCATAATTTACATTCAAACTGGAGCGACTGTGCGGCAGAGAAATTGATGATGGTTCCGGATTCGGACGACTGTATTTCGGAAGATTTTGCAACTTGAATGAGGTCAATGATACTAATGTCGACATCCGATGAAGTACTAGGCTCAGAATCATTCACCAAGGTTTTCTGGTCAAATCTTAAAAGTCTGGAGTGATGTTGAGGGATACACGCCCGTTGGATTTCTTCGGATGTCAGTCGTTTAAGAAGCACGTAAGGATTTTGTTCTGGCTGATTTAAACCGAAATAATTATTTTCTCCGTCTGGATTTATTTCGCATTCAAAAGTGATAAGCTCACTTTCGGGTTCAAAAAAGTCTAAGTTTAGTTCGTCAATTATTTCCGAGCCGATGGGACTTATGGGGTCGTCATCGTCCCATTCAATTTTAACTGGCGACTCAATATTTTCATCCGGCAGGTGATTTTCAGCGTTGATTTCGGTGGGACACGGTTCGCTGTAAATGCAAATAAAATGAATAACAAAAGTTACACTTTTATTTAATAAAGTTCAGCCAAATTATGAAATTCTGTAATGTACTGATATTGTTTTATCGAAAAACAAACGGTTTTTAATTACTCGTATTCCCCCTCCTCAAAGATGATGCAGCTGATCTGTTGAAATTGAGTGAAATGCTCTTCTTTCTTGTGCTCAATGAAGTCGTCAACTTGTTGGAAGGAGCGTCGGCACAATTTGCACACAAACTTTACAGTGATACTCGTTTTGCACATTTTGCACAATTAATTCTAGAAATGCGCACTCAGGTGGTTTGCAATGAAACAAATTTTGTATGTTAGTAAATACCTAATTTATTTTACCAATAATTTGAAATTTACTGAAACTGTTACAGCAAATATAGTTGCTAGTTGAAAGCCAACTTAGTACGTAGTCAGTCAACTTTTGAAAGTGAGGCAGATATGTTGAATGTTGAATGTAGGTGAAAAAGTCCACAATAATTTTATTGGCTCTAGGTAAATGTTTTCATTAATAAAAAATGTCATTTAGTTTAATTTTGTTTTACTTGGCCATCGAAATTCGGTCCAATTAGAAACTGCCTTAAATCTTACATACCAACTGAAAATAAATTACTGATTTTACTGACCAATTCATCCAGCCACCTGAAACCTGTAGATAATTACTCAAACTGAATACTTACCGAAGTTACTGGAAAAGAAAAATCGTTCCACAAACTGCTTAAACTTCCCGCGCTTCCAAGTTGAACTTTCTCCAGCTTCACCGCCAGCTCTGAAGGAGCACCTTTGGTCTACTGGACTCACTGGTCTCCGCCGTCTCCGGTCTCCGTCTCATCTCACGTACTCTGGTCGGTCGAGGTCAAGGCTCGACGCTCGATAATCGAACCTCGATTCTTCGATTGCCGATTGGTTGATTTAGAATCCCCGATTCGTGATTCGTCGATTAGTCGAGCCGATTGATCGACAAGGTCGAGGCTTTGAGGTCCAACGAACTTAACCTTTTCGAAACAATACTATATCTTGTTTTATTCGTTTTTAAGTGTTAATTTCTTGTTTTACATCTTTTTAAGTGTTAATTTCTTGTTTTACATCTTTTTAAAAGTGTTAATTTCTTGTTTTACATCTTTTTGAAAGTGTTAATTTC
>JAQFZC010005130.1:0-14731 GCA_034695205.1 Dicyrtoma fusca | reverse complement strand
TTTCAAACAGATGTAAAACTAGATACAGTACCGTTTCGAAAAGGTTAAAATACAAAATTGAATTTCATTTCTGCAGATTTTCGTGAATTTTTTGGCAATTACTTGTTGGAAAAAAACTAGACTTCTCGTCCGTTGTATCATCGATTTTATCCGAAAGTACGCTTTCGAACAGTAAAATTTGTTGGTTGACCTTTGACTCTGGATTTATCGAGCTCTTCGATCTGCCCTTCCATGAATTTGTGAAGATCCTGATATTATGCTATTAAACCCCGGTTGAACCCCGATAGGTCGGGGAATAATTTCGATAAAAGTGGGACCAAAGTCGACAGCGTTTCAAAGAAGTTCGGTAGCTCAGTTAAATCTGTAAATTATTTCATGCGCACAATAATTTGATTGACAAAATTTTTAAAAAAATTCTATTTCTTTTGTGTATATTTGCTGCATATTTTGTGTTTTCATTTTACTTGTTTATGAGGGAAGCCAATTAAGTAGGCGAGTGTGCCCTCGTTGTGGGCAAAAGGCTTCCCTGTCAAGCAGCTCCGCAGAACCCGTTGACGACGGACAATCCAAAAGTTTGATGGACGGTAATGGTTTTTCCGACTTCTCTCTCAAACTCCTTTAACCTATTCAGGACTGGGAAACCACCGATGAAAGAACGATTTACAGCACTGTTTTTTCTATGAATGACGAAAGAACCTTTTTTGGAAGGATCAAAACTACAAAATGAACATTTTCAAAACTGTCAAAACTGCAAATTAGCCCTTTGAAAAAAGTTAAAACCGCAAAATTAACGTTTCCAAAAACATTCAAAACTAATATCAAAAACTTTCAAAAAAGTCAAACCCAGAATTTAACAAATTCACATTTTAAAAAAGCTCAAAACTGGAAATTGACAGTTTCAAAGAGGTAAAACTGGAAATTGACAGTTTCAAAAAGATGCAAAACTGGAAATTGACAGTTTCAAAAAGATGTAAAACTAGAAATTGACAGTTTCAAAAAGATGCAAAACCGGAAATTGACAGTATCAAAAAGAGGTAAAACTAGAAATTGACAGTTTCAAAAAGATGCAAAACTGGAAATTGACAGTTTCAAAAAGATGTAAAACTAGAAATTGACAGTTTCAAAAAGATGCAAAACTGGAAATTGACAGTATCAAAAAGATGTAAAACTGAAAATTGACAGTTTCAAAAAGATGTAAAACGAGAAATTGACAGTTTCAAAAAGATGCAAAACTGGAAATTGACAGTTTCAAAAAGATGTAAAACTGGAAATTGACAGTTTCAAAAAGGTGTAAAACTTCATAAATTACCGTTTCGAAAAGGTTAATAAATGAGAGATTTCATCCTGAATGTTATCTTCCATGGCAGTATATACTTCGAAAGCCAAAATCCTTCAAAGTCCTCAAAGTAAACTGTCGCTGCTCCGATAATTCTGGACCGTCCGAAAACATAATTAATCCCTTTGTGTTGCGTTCCTGCTTGAAAGTAGTGCTTTGTGGGGTCTGCCAGCCATCGCAGGGCTATTGAAAGCTTCTTTAATTACTTTGGCATCTCCGAGGATCACGGTACTAGTAATTGAATAATATAATAATTAATATTTGTACATAATTATATTGCTTGTTGATTAGCGCAGAAATTTTGCGAATGTTTATTTAATTACTCAAAGGCTCCCATTTTCACAGAAGTGACCGGGCCGTATTTTTTCTTTAATGCCGATAACATGCTCTTCCCAAGATGCGGTCCAAGAAATGGGAGATGGCCAAGCAAAGGAATTAATCTGCCATGCATGATGGACCTAAAATATAGAATGTGCATCGACAATAATTAACTTTTTAGAAATGGTAATAAATCTAGTTATGCATCTTTTTAAATATGACAATTTCTAAGTGTTAGTTATTAGTATGTATTATTAGTATTGAATGTATCTGAGAATGTTCCTTTCTACGTAGTTTTGAACTTTGTGAAAAGGGTAATTTCCAGTTTTGACCTGTTTCAAAGTGTTATACATATGTAGTTGCTATACACTATAGTTTTGAATGTTTTCGAAAATGTTAATATCTAGTATTGACCCTTTTAAAAATGCTATTTCTTAACTTTGATCGTTTTGAAAAAGTAAAATTGTCGATAATAAATTAATAAAAAATAATAATGAACCACAAAGCATAAAAAGCATCATAAATTCATAAAGCATAATTATTTATTGTACCCGACCCAGGTGTCCAGGTTTATAAGCTTTTTTGGCAGTTTGTAGAATCAAAATATCGAAAAATCGATATTTTGTAGC
Organism: Dicyrtoma fusca; assembly: GCA_034695205.1. NCBI lineage: Eukaryota > Metazoa > Arthropoda > Collembola > Symphypleona > Dicyrtomidae > Dicyrtoma > Dicyrtoma fusca. The sequence goes on along the minus strand of JAQFZC010005130.1, from coordinate 12,448 downwards.
AACCCAAAAAATATAATTTGAAGCGTTCATTAAGCATAATTGTGGTAATTAATAAATTTGCTCCTTAATTAACTTACCCGGTGGCAGCCTATAGGATTCTTTCTCCGATATGACAGTAGTACTATGCACAGTATAATTATGACTATAGCCAAATACATCCTCGAAAGATTCAGCTGTTTTGTAGCATTTACCAACAACGCAGTTAATGGTGCTTTGACTTATTGACTTTCACAGTAAAATAATGGAATTGAAAATTATAGTTGTGTATAGTTCCCTGGTTTTTGAATTCCAGTTCTGAAAAAAAACTGGAATATTAATATCTGTTTGTGAAATCATGCAGGACGCGAAAAATGCAAAACAGCTAGTCATGATTATTATTATTATTATGATGTTAGGCTATGCAATTTCTATATAAGATATATCTATCTATACATATTATACATATATGTAACTTGTCTATAGATATATATAATACGATATAATTTCCATTGAAATAATTTTACCACGGATTTTCCACGGCAAAATCACCTCCTTCAATTTGTTTTGTAATTTGATAATATAGAGCATCACGTGATGCTTGTTAGCAAACAATTAAATACCAATTAACAACCAAATTAAGAAACTTCTGTTTTCCTGTTCTTCAGCAGCATAAAGAGTTAACCCACCCTACTTTTATTTAACATATTCATTATTGAAAATAGCCAATTACCTAACTAATTAACACAAGCGCTAGTAAATACTTTGAGCAGTATAGTTTACGCAGCCAACAAAAACAACTATTTTAATCCTACTTATTGCAAGCTATGAATTGTATTTGTATAACTATGTGTATTATGCATAAGTATGTACATACAATACATTAAGGTTCACGAGGAACAACAATTCAAAAATCTTACACTAAGGAAAACAAAATAATTAACCAACAAAACTAACAAAACTAAACACGCGATGTGTCTAACTACACATAGTATAGGTATGTACTAATCGAAATTGTCCAACCAAGCTAATGTAATTATTGTCACAATCAAATCATATCACCCAGTCAATAGTTCAACATAAAGCAAAGTCAAATAAATGCAGTAAGCAGTTAAGTTTGTACCTGTATGGGATGCCCACAATACAGACATTACATACAGATATATTAAAGGCTAAACTACGAAACTATAATTTTAGTAGGTTAAATCTAACAAGTTTTGATAATTGTAATTACATAATAGTGAGAATGTACTACTGCCATTCTACACCAACATTGTAGTAAGTGTTTTCAACCACAGGCCGTAAAGTACAGTAATCGTCGGAATGCTGGTTCATCTTACTAATTACATTCTGGCTGTTTTCACTTTCATCTTCGGATATCTTCACTTCCTTACTTTCCATAATGGGTGCAGAATTGGTGGTTGAAGGGACGTACTCTTCAGATGTCAGCTCTGCAAAATAAAAATGAAGCTTCAATTAATCTATAGTTGTTTAATTAAATTATAATTTGTGATCCATATGTGAACTTGCAAAAGGCCGTGGCTTACCAGCACAAGAAAGACCAGCTACAATAGCTGTGGCATCCCCAACCGCTTTTTCCCCGCCCAAGTCGTAGCCGTAGCCAACATTCCAAACACAAGGTGTATTTAGTCCATTAGAAGGTTCTTCATAATTTGAGCTTGTAGATTGCATCTTTTCAACCACCGGCACCTCACATTTGGGCTCCATATTGTAGTATCCACAGTCACCAGATAGGGTCGACTCCACATTTCCTTTTGTCAGAACTTTTAACATCTCAACTAATTCTTTGAACGTCGGTCTTTGTTGAGCTTCAAACTCCCAGCATTTCGTCATGACATCATAGCTTTAAAATAAAATAAAATTGTAATTCTAATTTAAGTTGACAAAGTAATCATGCATTAAACTATTTGTAACGTATCTATTACACACAATTGGTCTGAGCATTCCAAAGGCTTGGAAAGTCTACTCCCTTGAAACAAGTACTGGTATAAATACAAAGGATCAACACGCTCTTCTGCATATGGGTTCGTTCCCTTAGCCGCCAACTCCCATAACACAATTCCAAAAGCCCAAACATCCGATGAATACGTGTACGTCCGGACCGCAAAGCACTCAGGGGCAAGCCATTTAGCAGGGACTGTGAGGAATGAAGAATGATACAAACTTATTAAAACTATTAAAGAAACCATGTGAGCTACCAGGATCAAACGAAAATGAACGAAATGGTTGGCTTTTTGCTTTCTAAGGCTAAAATAAATTACCTGTCTCGTCACTCAGCTTGACGTAAACGTCATCCAAGTATACGTCCCGTGAAAGCCCAAAATCCGTGATTTTACAAACTTTGCTTGACGTAAGCAGAACATTTCTAGCGGCTAAGTCTCGATGGACAATCTAGAGATACAATAAAATCACAAATGCGGTACACAAAACAGTTTACGTCGATGTACATAATTATTGATAATATTAACATAAATAGTGGAAACAACAATAAAATGGACTGACCCGCATCCTTGAAATGTACTCCATTCCGTCCGCGATTTGTAAACCAAAATCTACTATTTCGTCCATCGTCACAGAATACAAATGCAGCTGTTCCAAAGAGTGTGGAAAGGAGTCACCAAATTTCTTTGACCATATTTCAGTAATACGACGATTCGGGGACGATTTATTGGATTCAAGTAACCGGCATTTTTCTAAAAAAAATCTGTAAAAATAAAACGTATTGAATAATTAGTAATCTGTCGTTTATCTATAGGACCTGTAGCAAACAGAACTGTTTGTAAATAGTAATAATAGCATAATAATATAATAATTATTGACATAAACACACTTTAAAGATTTGAGCTCAGCGTATTCCAAGACAAGAAGATCTTGTGTTAAGGAACTAACAGGTTTCCGTAAGACCACCCCGATGAGTTTGACGACGTGTAAATGATCCAAATCCTTAAGTGTTTCGTACTCGATTAAAAGAGACTGCATTGGTGACTGCATTTGGCTTTCCTTGAATGATTTCACTGCTACGTTCATATTCATGACTCGTGCTAATAAGAGCAACTCAGTAATAAGATTTTTCACTCTTCTATTTAACACCACATAAAAAAAGGTGAACTAAATTGTAATTGAGAACAGATTAGACTTACCGCTTGAAGATTTAACAGGATTATTATACACGGCGTGACAAACTTGTCCAAAGTTACCCTGTCCAACAACGGATTTAATTGTAATCATGGAAGGTGGAATAATCCAATCCGAGTCGATCTAGAAAAGCAGCAAAACAACCGAAAATTAGTGAAGACATTAGATTATTGTATTTCTCTAATTAATTTTTTATAAGTAAAATCTTAAGCTATTATTAGTCTGAGAAGAATGTACCCCAAAATCTTCATCTGCTTGCTGCATTTTCTTCTTTTCTAGTGAATTATTACTCCCACCATTATCAGAGCTGATGTTAAATGTAATGCCATTTTCAATTGGCCAAGCCTGCAGGGCTACAAACTGTCCTTGACTTACACTTACTGCTGGACTTCCCCCCGATTCAATGTCGTTCGCGCAGGAGTCTGCTTTACTTCTGCAGGAATTTCTAAGAAATATTTTGAAAAATGGAAAGAAATTAATTTAATGCGTACTGTACATCTATATAGGTAAGGCAGGCATCCGTTTATATGTTGATTATCATTACCTGTACTTTAAGTAGACCTTCAATGATAGTCCAGTAATAATAACAAAGATGATTGCAACAGTGCTGCCAACGATCCAGTTCATACATTTTGAATCACAAGTGTCAACATCGAGCCAAACACTTGTCGGTGCTACATCAAGATTAAGACTTTCTCCATTTGAGGCTGTACTAACACTAACTCTAGTAGTTGTTATTTTTGTTTTAACTGTAGGCTCAGTAACAGTCGGGCGAGTAGGTTTCGAAGCAGTTAGAGTGCTATTATTTCTATCCAAAGTCTGTACTTGCGGAGCAACACGATTTTTGTAGTACAAACAAACCGTGAATGATATCTGCAATTACAAAGCAACAAAGATATAGCCTAATGAAACTGTTTCATTGAAAAGATGAAAAAAATACAATGCAATAAAATACGTATAGGATTTAATACCTCAGCTCTGTTACCCCGGACTGTAGATTGATCGTTAAAGACTACAAAAACACAGTAGTTACCATCCCAGACATTAACAGAACTTCTCTTAAGAACTAGAAACAATAAAAGTGGAAAAAATGAAAAAATACACACAACAGTATCACTTTTAAGCAAAATGATAACACGAAAAATTATGGAAGATCCAAATACCTAATTAAACGATTTGCTTACCCGCTTTTAATACCAACATCGATATAGGAGTCGAACTATTTTCTGGGGTAACATCATAATCAGAAGCCACTGAAATGTCAAGGAGTTGTTTCGTGTCGTTCATAATATAGCTTTGGTAATTGTTGACATGACTTGTGTCTTGATCATAAAAGCAAAAGTCAATGTGACCCCCATCAGGCTGCAATCGATGACCCTATTTTAGCCAAATACATATTTAGTTACCTACCCACTTTAATTAACGATTACAAATAAACAATGAATACGTACTGAGGTTGCACTAGCACATAAACTTTCACATTAAGTAGGTGATTAATTGATTAAATTCGTTACGTACTTCAAGTGAAGGCAAGTTCTGATCCATTGCAAAATATATGATTTTATTTGTAATATTCTTATTGCCGGTTTGGTGCATGTCAGGGGACCAAATGGGTCCATTATCATTCTCATCGAACACTGTCAGAGCTCCTGGCAACTCAAATGTCTCGTTTCCGTCCTTCGTAGAGACAGTACACGCAATTTTGAAAGAATAGTTGGACAAGTTCTCTCTGTCTAATCCAGGACGAACCCACAAATCAAACTTGCCTGCATTATCATCCTTCGATTCCTTAACGGTCAGCAACTCTGTTATAAAAAATTAATAGTATATATGCTATAATACATTTTCTGAATTAAAGGAACTTTTGTTAATCTAAGTGATTACGACAAAATAAGTCACTAAATAGTTTGCACTAATGACCGGCTGCCGAAAGAACATAAATATAATTGTATTGCTTACTTCGTTTACTGTTTAACCCGTGGATAAAATAAGTAATTTTGTTTTCATCTGCTTGATAGAGATTCACTATGCGATCCGAGAAACCAAAAGAGGCTAAAACGAACCGCTGATTATTTTCATATATTTGAAGCATCAGCTTATTCAAGCCATCAAAGCATAGCTCTTCCTGTAGGGTAGAAAGTAAAAGTAGTTACACATTGAAACATTACCACTTCAATTTTGAATTGAAAAAAAAGTTAAAAGTAGTAAGAAAAAAAATAATTAATTAGTAGGAATCTTTCTAGCTTTTTCGTACATTTTGCAAGGAAGAGTCGCTAATTTTACCCGTAGGTAAAATACTGTTTGATCTGCTATCATTATTTATTTGTTCGTCCTTGACTACAACCACAGTGATCCTCAGAATCATTCGAGCAGATTTGATCTGCACATTATGTTCTTGCTGTCGATGCTTCGATCTATATTTTTGATTCACTTCCGGAAGAAGATCCGCCACCACAGTGTAATCGCAATCATATCTAGAATCTAACGAGTAATGTAATTAGAATTTATCAATCAGTATTATCAGTTTATGGTGTCATTATTTTAATAAGGAGTCAACTTTTTTTGAATCATAATATTTTAAGTACTAAATTACTATTCACCATCATTAGCTTCTCCGAACTCATTTTGATTATGACCGGGCGTCTCCACAATCATCTGCTTCACAAAAACCCTTCCATTTCCATTCCTTAAACTTTCTACATCAAGTTCGGGACAATCCATTCCGAATCCGGAGCTGGAACCCGCACCGGAGCTGAGCTCCTTCCCTCCAACAAGTTTTTTGTGTGCTGAAGACAAAATAGCGTAATTAACGGTGCCCGACTCTTCGTGTTCAAGAACTGCGCTGACAGTACGAATTGTTTTATTCGGCGTTGAACGTAATAATGACTCAAGTCGTACATTTAAGCTCATCTCCGCTTCCGTAAAGTAGATGCAGGTACCTGAAGTATATATAAATACATCAAAATTAATTAAATAGCAATCCAAACAAATCGATACTTAAAATAAAGAAACGAAAACGATCGTTCAATTAAAACTATGACTTACAAATAAATGAAGTAAAAAAAGAACTTTAGAAATATTAATAGATTGCAAGTTAAATTATTTACCTTCCTGAATAGTTAGCCCGATGCAGAACAACGAGCCAACAATACCCACGAGCTTCCTTAACAGCAACTTTAGCATAATTAAATCGCTTCTACTCCTAATTTTATTATTTTATTTAGATCACTTTTACAACTTCAAATTTCACTCAACACTCGGACGGAAGCCCGAAGCAACAATTAGATTGTGTAGGTTGTACGTAAATCATAATCAATAAAATATTGTTATTGTTATTACTACTTACTACCAACTACTAACCCACGAACTAGGTCACTAATATTTCCACCTTTGACCTTTAAGCAGACCATACACTTAAACTGCACCAGGTTTATAATTATTCTAGGTGTAATTATGAATTACGTACCACTACTACCGATTATGAATATTTGCCACTGTCAACTGTTGACCGTTGACCGTCAACTGTTTTACCAGATCAGCAACTAATTATAAAGAACAGAGGTCCTACTTTCAACTTTTTATACATTTAAAACTGTAAATACACAAAAGTTCTGCTGTAAAGTATCTTCAGAACGTCGCCGTCACTTGCGACTTCCTCCAATTATTGCTCACAATATGTAATTAGCAAATTAATTTTAGCAAACAAAACACTCAGCCCAGTTGACAGTAGTGCGACGGTGCAAAACAGTAATTCTTGACTTGATTTTGGCATTAGTGACAAATAACCTTTGACCTTCCGAAAAGACGACCAAGAACTGCTACTGATTTTTGTTGGATTTTGAATTCACTGGTCGGTTTCAATCTTAGATGCACGGCAAGGCAATCCGTCGCAAACGCAGTGTTTTTTTCAAGGCAGCAGATGCAAGAACGTCCACGGCAGACGCCTAGGGGCCTTCCTTAAATTACGTTTCAGATTTTGTAAAAAAACACCCCCCCCCCCTCTGTCACCATAGGGCTTTAACATGCAAATTAGTAAATTTTGGACCCCCCCCCCCCTCCGTCACTTTGAAACGTAATTTAAGGACGGCCCCATTATCATTTTTGTCAACTTTATTATTCAAGTTCCATACAAAATGTTATCAAAATAAGGAAATAACTGCCTACGCAGCAGGGGCCTTCTTATGTTCTATAATTACTAATGAAAAAAATAATTCTTTCAATTAATTGTGGGTCTGTGATACCAATGACGCAGGGGGAAACGTAAATGTTAGGTTACTGAGTGAGAGATAAAAACAATTTAGTAATTATTAGATTCATTAAATGACAGAAACAGAAAATCAAAAGTGATCGAGGCTATTGAAAACTGATTACAAACCAAACTACGAACAAAAGATGATAATAATGATAACATTTTAGTTTACAGTGTAGATTTTTTTACAGACCTGGATCCCCTGGAGGGACCCAAACCCATTCGATTGAATAGGAAGATATAGGCATTCTTTAGAATGCAATGGTTTATAGAATTCTAGATAATACATAATTTTGTGACCGCGAAGGCAGACCGCAGCGCAGCCAGAAGATTATATCTTATCAACGAGGGCACATTTATTTTGGAATTCCTTTTAAAATTGTTATTACCTAGTGTTTACTTTGTCTGTAGGTATGGATCTTTAAGTTGTATTTTATATGCAATAAAAATATTATTATAAAATAGTTTTTTTGTAATTTAATAGTTTCAATTCATTTTTTGACAACATAATTGAAATGACCCTTCCATAAAGCTTTATGATGTAGTAATTCTAAGACTACTACGCAATGCTAAAATTCTTAATTTTTAATGTTTAGCATAAACAGAATGATATTGATGGAGTTTAGAATTGTGTTCCACGGTGTCTTTAAGTCAAAACGACCAAAGTTGCGAATGTCAATAGTGAGAGACCGCAGAGATGAGGACTCGATGATAATTTTTGGTGATTAATCGACTTTTGATCTGACCGTGCCCATGACCCTGGAATATTCGATTTCCCTCAACAACAGATTCCCACCGGATTATATTCTCCAGCACCGAGGCAGATGTTTTTTGAATCCCACTCAGCTCGCTGTAAACAATGGGATCGAATTGCTACGAGCAAGAAGGTAGCCAATGCGGGGAAAACGGTGTAGACCAAAAGAGGCAGTTGTCCATGGGCGGGCTGTGATTGTCCCATAAGAACTACACGTAAGAACTATAAAGACGACAGTGACCAGCGAAGGGGTGTAAAAGTCACGCCACCAACTATTACATATTTTATTGTACACTGCCAGCTGATCGTAGGACTTTATTAACACGCGGGCAGCTCAGACAGTTGCTTTGACCTTGACCTATGGGCTTCGAGCAGCAGCTGTTGAAATTGAGAAAAAAGTTACGTGTGCCACTGATATTTATTTTTAACAGAAAATTTGGCCACCTTTTCGAAACAGTATATTTAGTTTTGAATGTTTTTGAAAATGGAAAATTTCTAGTTTTGACCTTTTGAAAGTGCTATTTTCTAGTTTTGACCGTTTTGGAAAAATGTTATTTTCTAGTTTTGGTCATTTTTAAAAAGTGCTATTCTCTAGTTTTGACCATTTTCAACCATTTTTATTTACTATATAGTTTTGGTCATTTTGAAAAAGTGTTATTTTCTAGTTTCGACCGTTTTGGAAAAGTGTCACTTACTAGTTTTCCCCGTTTTGAAAAATTTAATTTATAAAATTAAACACTTTTGTTCAGCATTCTGGTTCATTAGAATCTAGGTTAATTATAAATCTTATTTGGAATTTACTTGAATCGGAGTTGCTTCTAAATTTTGTACATTGAAAAGCTATTAAAATTAAAGTACATATAAATATAATCCTTCTACACACAGTAACAACTGAAGTTTTGTTTTCAACGAGAAGGTTCAAAGTTGGAAGGATAGCAATACCAATCAACCAATAGAAAGGGTCTTACAGTTAGCTAATTAATTTGGGACCCCGAAAGCTATATCGTCTGTGTAAATGCAATTTGTCCCAAGTCCAGTGTATTCTTAGTTGCAATGTGTCCCAAGTCTACATAATGAAATTTTTCATTTTTGAAAAAGTGTTATTTCCTAGTTTTGACCGTTTTGAAAAAGTGTTATTTACCAGTTTTGACCGTTTTTAAAGTGTCATTTACTAGTTTTGACTGTTTAGAAAAATGTTATGTACTAGTTTTGACCGGTTTGAAAAAGTGTCATTTACTAGTTTTGACTGTTTTGAAAAAGGGTCATTTACTAGTTTTGACCGTTTCGAAAAATTGTTATTTACTAGTTTTGACTGTTTCGAAAAATTGTTATTTACTAGTTTTGACTGTTTCGAAAAATTGTTATTTACTAGTTTTGACCGTTTCGAAAAATTGTTATTTACCAGTTAGTAGCAACTATAAGCATACACTGGACTTGGGACAAATTGCATTTACACCGACGATATGTATTGAATTAAATGTTTATGATTGGTTTCCGCCTACTAAACCATTTGCCCTAATTCAATTTATACTGGCGTTAAGTAATACAATTTCTTATGTAAGAAATAGTTACTTATTCTACTCATTCGCAATCCTATAAATTCTTACTCACTTTTGTTTATTCATGAATCGGATCGTTTTGCATTTCAAGTAAATCAAAAACGTGAGCTACTTTTCAAAGATGATAGGACCACTAACGAAGAAGCTGATTTCCAAAGGGTTTATATGGGGCAGTGCATTCAGTAGTATCCCTTCCACCTGGGACACTAAATCCAACCTTCCGGTTGTAACCCGGTCAAAAGTGAGACGCTTTTTTTGGTGGTTTAATGTGGTTGCTGTAATTGCATACGAATGCTTGCTCCTTCATCGACTTTACCAAATCCGTTTGAACAGAAAGGGTGCAACCAGCCCAAATTCTGCGTCATATTGGACGGAGCCCTTCTTAACATTTTGGGCCGCATTTTGGGCCTTTGCAGCCTGCTTTCAAATCTGCATCGCCATGGCTCAAGAAGAAATCCCTATATTTCTCAGAGCCTACTCAGAGTCAGTCTGCTTTGAGTCCATAAATCGTAAGTTTTCTTTTAAACAAATTACAAATAAATAAACATTTTTAAAAATCCTCATCAACAATCTTTAACGATACAGAATACAACCAGCCGCAGCCGTTAAAAAGGGTCAACAAGCAAAATTCCAGTCTGTTACCAAAGAAGGCAAATGCGTCGGTTACAGTCGCGGATATTGCAATGTCTTGCTTGTACTACATATGTGTATGGGAATGTATTTCATGTTTGTGATTCCTTGCCTCGTTTACCCGGAGCTCCCGTACAGCTTAATAGAAATAAAACTAGCCCCCCATCCAGGGAATAGCGGAGAGATTATTTCTGCTACAAGCAATCTCTATCAAATTGGACTCAATACAATTTTCATGATCTATGTACATGATGGGAGCTTATACGGGAAATTTATTTCTGGGTGCATTTCTTGGCCTCACATATTCCTTCGAAATGGTGGCGTTTTTGAAGCAACTCACAAAGTAAGTAAAATATTACATGATTCTGGATGGCAACTAATAGTAAGTACTAAAGTTAATTAAGTTAGCACTTGTATTTTTATTTTTATGCCAATTATTAATTACAGATTGGATGAAGCATCTACTACCTGCAGGTCAAAATCCAGTTTACAAACGGCTCATTTTATATGGCTCAAAATATTAATTCCACGAATTTCGTGAGTAACAGACCGGAACGCAGTCTTCGGTCTTGATCACGTAAACATGTTTTTGTGTGAGGTTTTAATTCAAATATTTATTTAGAAATTATTAATTTATCGAACAGTAGTAGTTCCTATTCCAAAACAAATCTGTAGTGCAATGAAAATTTATTTAATTATTTGGTGGTGTATTATTTCAGGTACTAGCAGAAGTCATGGTTTACTTGGATAAATAAATGTCTTCTGAGCTGCAGCCTTGCCTGTCATCGATTGCTTCCTTTTGCAACCAAAGAACTTCAAGAAGTCACGCTATTTAAGATTAAAAATAATAATAATGTTATTACGGCCACATCAGTTTATATAACATTCGCCCAAAAAAATGTATTTATAAAAAAAGACTTCATTGGCTCCCGGCTGAATCTCACGTGATAAATATTACACTTGACCAACATAAAACATAGCTTGAGCCTGAGCCCTTCGGAATTCAATTCGGACTGAGCCTTCCATACTTCCATCCTGAATATTCCCGCGTAAGCCTTTCCGCGTAAGCCTTCACGCTTGAGTCTTTTTGTCTAAAAATTATTGCCTTACCCTTCCCACCTAAGCCATTCCTCAAGAACCTTCTCGCCTAATACAGGCTTACTGCCTCAGTCTTCTAGCAATTTTTCTCTTATTGGGATACGATTTTGTTCTGTTCGTATTTGCATTTTGCAAGTTTCCAAAATTGCAAAGCTTGCTTATTACTGGTCGTCTTCTCTTAAAAGAGATTCCAATGAGACAAAAATTGCGTTGGATTGAAATTTGGTTGCGGCGTTCATGCAGTACTTCAAAATTGTCTAAACTATGCTGAAATCAAAACTTTTTAAAATGCTCGTCCGCGCAGCTTCGTAATGAGCTTCGACAGATGTTGTAGAGCCGTTGAATTTTGTTGAGCAGTGCGCAATGGCGCTGGAATGTGAGATAACAAGATATAAGAAAATTCGTCAAAAACACACCAAAGTTAACTCCTTTTTAGTTATTGCGTTTCAACAAACGTTTTTAAAAAGTTTCGATGTAATCACCGACTTCGACTTTCGTTCTGAATAATGTGTTATATGCAATAAACTATCAGCTGAGTTAAGTCCTGCGCGCGCAAATCTGGGCCATTGCAGTTTGGTAACGTGGCCGCCGTGACACCTGCCATTCATGACACGTGACTTTAACAACACGTGACCTTCATGACAAGTACCCCTCGCGACACGTGACATTCATAGCACGTGATCTTCATGGCACATGATCTTTATGACACGTGACCATTATGACACGTGACCATTATGACACGTGTCCTTCATGACAAGCAACCCTCGCGACACGTGACCTTCATGGCAAGTGGCCTTCATGACACGTGACCTTTCTGACACGTGGCCTTTATGACACACGTGACCTTTATGACACACGTGACCTTTATGACACGTGACTTTTGCGACACGTGACCTTTGAGGCACGTGACCTTTATGACACGTGACCTTTGCGACACGTGCCCTTTGAAACACGTGACCTTCATGACACGTGACCTTTATGACACGTGACAGTCATGGCACGTGACTTTCATGACACGTAACCTTC
>JAQFZC010005129.1:0-14739 GCA_034695205.1 Dicyrtoma fusca | reverse complement strand
TTGATTTCTCTGTATTTGTTTGCATGTCTATTTGACTCCCTCCTGCTGACTCTCACCGCACACACAACAATGAAATGATCTCTGATGGACTGAAATCATGCCTCCAAACTCCAACTCTCTCTGTCTCACTCTGCCCTGCACTCACTCTCTCTCTCACTCACTCACTCACTGTTTCTCTATCTTTGTGTCTCTCTGTTTCTCTCTCTAAAAACAATACTGCCTGAAGACATGGGATGTGTGCGGATACGATGGCAAGATTTAGAATTGGAACAGGTGCGGGGGCCTCGACAAATAATACAGTTCCTACTATGCAGACACTGATGAGACTCGGCTCCGTGACAGACGGTCCACGGATGGGTGGACGCGGGAGTGTCACAGCCTCAGTCCACCTCGCTGATCACATTCGTCCCAATTATACTAATCAAGTAAGTAATATCAGTACGAATACCAGTCTCAATGGCTACAAGCAGAACTCGAGCGGGGATCCACCACTTCAGAATAATAGTGTCAGTCCTGGCTACATGGGAAACAAACACCTTGATATTCAAAATCGGTCACCATTAGCATCCAGAGCCGCTCTAGACTCCGACAAGACAATGAGTGGCCAAGTCAGTACTAAGAACCAGACCGGAGCCGTTCATCCTCATAATGATCGGAGTGATAATGGTCGGAAGGACAAGAACTCCCTTCAGTTTAGCTTGGAGAGTACAATAGATGATGGAGAAAGTGATTTCGATGAGAGGATTCAAGCGGAAACCAGTTTTATTACACTCCCCTCCAAGTCCAAGGCCAGTGGAAGTTCCAACAGTGCAGGGAGCACTGGTAGTAGCCGCCATAGAAATGAATCTCGAATCTCTACTTTACCACCTATTCAAGATTCCATTGATGACCATGAGATCTCGGAGATTACCCCCTTCTACACCGATAGGGAACACTAAGGGGAAATTATCGAAGGAAACTTTTGACGAGGATATGATATCTAATCGTAAGTGGAATGGGAATGGGAAAGTGTGTGTGTGATTGTTCTCCATCTCATCGTCATCTTGTTGTAAGTAACGCATCTACCCGTAGAATAAGTTCCACTCCGTTGATGAAGAAGCCAGTTGCAATGCAAAATGCAATGCTATTATGCTCTACTCTTCTACTGTTTGTATACGGCCAGTTATACTGACTCCATGGCAAGGCAGATAATTATCACGTGTGCTATAGGAACTCATGTGAAACTTTTACTACAACGAAACGAACTATCTGCACCTATATTAGTAACTGTTGTAACTGTAAAGATGCTTTTACGTTTACTGTTTATCTTTCCTGTTTTTATAATCTGTATTTTGTTGTCCAGCCGAGCGTGTGAATCAATGAATAATACGAGCGTGAATTGACAAAATAAGCGAGCATTCCATTAACAGTTGATTGAACAACTTTTATTGCGCGTCTATTGTACTGTACTCTTTTACCCCTGTACTCCGATTCGGTATTCCGTTGGTGCTTCGGATCCAACTCTCCCACTCCCCATCTTCAACACTCATGGGGAATTGAATTCAGTGAAGAAGGTATAATAACAATATTTCATCGATTTGATTTGTGACAGGATATTACACGCACATTAACCAACGTCATTATGTGTTACGGTTTATGTGCCATCCATGGAAGTGTCCGGCAGTTTTATTAAGGCAATGCTATCATTACTGTTTATTTAATAACAACTCTTTAGAGAAACTCTTTCGCACAGCACTGCACTAGGAATAGGAAGTAAATACCACTTTTATTATGATGTTCCCTTTCTCGTATAATCCCTCTGGAAATAATATCTGTCCATCCTTCATGTGGAAAAGTGATAGCATTTTTCTTTGCAGTAATGCTAGTAAGTAAGACGCTCTATGTTCACTTTGTGGTCGTTTATTAAGTTTGAGTTCATTTTCCCATTAACGTATCTATTAGTGTCTCTGTGGAGAAATTAGGGTTTGCTGGGCTGACAAGTTGATATTGCAGTGCTTCATAATTAAGAATTAAGAAACAGAAAATTGAATGAAGGAAAGGGATGAAGGATTGCGTGTCGTTTTCGGCTCTACCGAATTAATTATATAACGATCCGTCCGGGTGAATGATACAGTAATTTTTTTAAACTTATTTAATAATTATTATTGTACTTTGAAATTATTAAGCTTAAGTCATTAATCAGACTTACTAATGCTATCGGTATACTTGTATATGCAAGTACTGCTGACAAAGATTACGTTAATGTAGGTACTTTATTAAAAATAATTAGCTATGCGACTAGTTGTTATAATATATTGTAATAATAATTAAAACCGTGTATATTATACTGTATGATATGTTTTAAACAAAAAAATTGATTAAACTCAACTTTCTGAGTCTTTAAATATAATTACCTATAACAATTTATACTTATTTATGAACTGTGCTGCGGTTTGATTAAAAATACTCGTAACTCGTTTAAATTTAATTCAAAAATTTTTGTGAGTGTCTAGTACTTATGTAGGTATATTACCTAGTTTTAAGGCAGGTTGGGGGTTTTAACAGAACAAACTAATTTAAGTAAAAGAAATTTGAAAAACCAAAACAAGTGAAATAACACCAATAAAAGACATACACACAAATAAAACGTATTTTATAGTGTATCTTGATATACGATTTGAGCTTATCAGCTATATACCTGCATCGGACTTCCGGTCTCAATTCAGTGATTGCAAAGGAAGCAGAAAATAAAAAATATACAAACGCCGTTCAGTGCTGACAAGTATTGTACCTATGTATAATAATAATCTACTATACTAGCGCAGCGTCGACGTGATAGTTTTTTATAATATTATTATTGTAATTAATATTCATTTTGATTGTACTTACTCGTAAATTAAAAGTATACTGTAAATGAATAAAAGTTGATGGCGAAAAAATGGCTATTCTATTATGTAGTACGTGTGTGTACTGTTCATGTTGACATGACCTCTCTACTACAATACAAATTGTCATTTGTGTTTTAGTTCAAGTGTAATGTTTCGTGATTAAACAAAATATAAAACAATAAAATTTTGAACTACGACTTAGCCCACCTGAATTGAATTAACTTAAAAATACCATTGCATATTATGTATGTGGTACTTATATTGTAGTAATTGTATGTGGCAATCATAGTGTAGTAGTTGTACGGGTACAATCAAAGTTTTGCTTTAATGGTTGTTATAAACGTGAATTGGACTATCTGTTTTAAAATTTTGAATCTAAACTAATCTAAATCTAAACCACGAAAGTGGAAACGTCAGTAACCTAATGGACTTTTGGACTGACAAGGTTCATCATATATGTACCTACTAAGTTGTGTTCTCCCAGCAAAAACTATAATATTGTTGACATTTCTGCAAAAATACAGGTATTTAACTCGTAAAAGTAATACAAACTAAAAACTATAGGTTCATTTACATAATATAATGTTGTTAATGTTAAAAATTGTCAAAATCGTATTTACTTAGAAGCATCTGCGAGTGAGTTAGTTGGGATTGAATTGTTTTGGAGCAGAAATAAAATTATATTTTATTGTTATTGTGATGAAACTGTTGTCCATTGCGTATGTATACTAATGACTTCAATAAAACTTACGTCTATACATACTCTGTGTACGATTAGCATGCGCGAATGTACATATTTTATATCAGGTAATCAGGTTGATGCATCTTCCGATTAACTGTACACAGATTTGAAAATGTAACCCGGGTACTTGAAGTTTATTCCCGTCCATCATCCTAAATAAGCAACTAAAGTAATATTAGAAGCACTTATGAGTACGAAATGTGAAGCACATGTTAATTGTATCCGCAATTCCAGAGACACGGTCAGCCGTACCTACCCATCCACTTTGTATTGTAAAGTCGGTAAGGTTGAAGGACGGACGGAGGAGAGGGAAGTGAAGTGAGTGCTCCACGGTATTCTGGTTGGATGGAATTTAATAAGAAACTGGTATTCCTGCTGACTTCCTGGAGAATGTGGCACATTCCGTAATAATTCCTTTCAAAATCGCTCGCTGAGAACAAGAAGAGCAGACTCTTGCATTTGCACTCAAACAGACAGGAAATAAAAATCTTATTTTTTATGTACTAAACTTTTAGAAAGACAGACCTGTGGTCGATTCGAGGAGGTGCGACTTTTACTTGCCCATTAAAAATACTACCAATACAAAATTTCTTAAAATTCGATCTAACCTACAATAACTAAATACATCAATATAATTTAATGAGCTACCCCGTCAGGTAAATAAAAATGTATGGTTGTGTATGTATATAAAAAGCTATTCTCGCTTGTCTTGAATTTTGTAGTAAGTCACACCACAATTTGCTAGTTATTGAAAAAGTTTTAAGCATGGTAAGCCCAAAAGTACTTTTAGCTCATGTTTGCGTAAATAGTGTTTCACACTTTCCTAGTGAACTGAAGCTGTGCTTAATTTGGATTTTTGTAACTTTGTGGAGAAAGTGTTAAGACAGCATATTTCCCCGAATCAGAATCAAAGGGGCTGTATGCATATGTATGCAGATCTGTGAATAGAGCAGCTGGAATTGAACACTGAAGCATGTATATCGAGTGGTTTGGGACATTTTTGTTTGAAATACCTAGAGTTTCCCTTCCACTTGTGCCAAGTGGAACAAACTTTTGGACGGATCTGTATACCTAACCCAACCCCACACATTATTATGCGTAAAACTAAACTTTCCTTGGTCGGACCAGCAGTCTGTGTGTTCTTTTGAACCCAAGAGATGCAACCCGGACGGCAATGGTCTTTGATGGTATTTTCATCTATCTACATATTTTGTACCCTTTTCACCCGAGTTGTTCAAAGGATGATAAGAGAACGAGGAAAGTTGTGCATCTCAATCAACATTTCACATTTCCCCTGTCGAACGCTGTCCACACGAGTCATCCATGGAGGTACATACTTGAAAAGTAAAACTGAAAGATAATGTGACCATGTGTATGCCAACCAAGCCAGCTGCGATGGACCAACTTGTTCGGCAACTTTAGCAACGACATTCTCCAACTGAACCAAAATCATAGCTCCGAGAAAAGGATGTCTAGCTGAACTGACGCTGGAAACTAAAAACCAAAAGTGCTTCTAAGCAACGGAACGGGAAACAGCTCGTCACAAGCTGGCATATTATTTTGACGTCGGTTTGTCAATACAAAATGCTAGTTTGGCTAATTAAAATAAGGGTAAAAGGGCATAATGCCTTTCCCTTAAAAGCGATAGGTTCCATGATAATATCAAACATGCATATTCATTTGTCCTCAGCAATTCTATAACTTGCAACGTATTTTTTATGTAAAAAATGTTGCTCTTTTAGAGAGGAAGGAGACACAACGTTTACTATAAATATGAAGATTATTAAGTTTATTTCATTTTAGTTAAATATATATATTGTCACTCACGATCAGTACAATTTAAGAAGTTGAGGGCATTTTCTTCGATTCAACTTCAACACCAGATATGTAGGCACTATTATTTTTACGTAATTAATAGAATACACTATTCAGAGACAAATGCAGTAAGTACCTCTGCTTGTCTCTTCAAATCCACTGTTTGACACCTCACTGGAAGATATATAATGTTTTTTCTGAAAGATGTAGGGCTCACTACAAACGGTGTCGAACTGACTTTGGCGGAATGTCGATGAATTATTACTAATAATATAAATGCATGCATAATATGTACAAGAACATTCTATTTAAACATATTATATTAACTCTTATTATATTACTATATAGGTACTACTTTTCAATAATACATATGTGTTGTAGTAAATTATTTTGTTACTTGTAATTGGTAGCAGTCTATTAGGCAAAGCGTATTATATTATATTACAATAGCATGACAAGGATGAAAAAACTAGTCCTGAAAAAGTAGGAATGCAGGAATGATTGGGTTGAAAATTGAGTAGACCAAATACTAAAAATGAAGTAATTACATCAGAAACAGTAATTATTTAAAGTTATTAACTTGAATTTGGGAACCAAGTATAGATAGGTATATAAATACTTTTACAAGTCATTTCCAGACACCGAACGGGTTCTTTAGATAATTTTATATAAACTGTGCTCAGCAATTGCCGACACATGTATCTCAACAGGCTTGAAATAAAAGAATTATTAAGCCCTAATCAATAATCAGTTGGCAATTTTTACAACCTGGAATTTGAACATAAAATACATAATTACACAAGTAATAAATTACGTCTAATTAAATATTTTTGAGTTAAACTACATAACATTATTGTAAGATATGCTTTAACTTTGAACAATTTTTTGGATTATCTAATTAATATCATTCGTATTAAGTACTTACACGTAATTGTCAAAATTTCAAACTCCAATGAGTATATACAACCATACACAAAATTTATAAAGTGACTTACAAATCATTATATTGAGCTAAGTCAGTGATAATAATCTTATATTCTCGTACAAATATGTTTTGCTTTCACTACACACACCATAGACTGCTTTATTCATGCTTTACAGATTCAGTTAAAACTGGGGATAATTATGGCGTTTATTATTATAATTGCGTCACGCTTTTTCAATAGTATGAAATAACGGACTTAGCGGACCTCAGTTGCTTTTTAAGTATATAGATTATTTCTGAAAAAATAGATTAAACTGTATCGAACTTTCGATACTGACTTATCTGAATATCGTAGTTATCGGGTTCGGTTTCGGAGCAATCCGCGAGTAGGAAAATACATTATTACTTATAGTAAGGCTACATTGTACAGCGCTGTACAAGTACCGGCAGTGTACAGTACAGGGTAACAAAAATGGACAAACTGGTTATGGCTGAATTTTTCATGTTCACCCTTGATCGTAGTCGCATAAAAATTGATTGTAAAAAGAAGATAAAACCGTGAAAAAGAGCAAAATAACATATTCACAACACATATACAACAGGAACGTAGTTTAAGTTTTGAAAACTCTAGCTTTGGTTTAAATTGAAAATTCCTTCATTGATTTCTTTCTTCTCTGAAGCCTCTAATTTTCAGCTGTATCATTACAGTGCGAGCCTACATTAAGGCAGGCGAAACATGTATCTTACTTCCAGTCTGCATATGAAGGGATTTTAGCTTTAGCTGAAGGTGGAGGAGAATCGCCAAACTGGGAGACAGAATCTGGATCCATCACCGATGATGATCTGTGCTTACTGCTTGTGAAAGGGCTCATCATTTGTGACATGGTTCGTTTGAGTTTACTTGGCGTACGATTTAAGCTCAAAGCCCGACCAACCTGTGCACACAGAATAATTAGATATACAATTAATTGAATTATGTAATAATGACTTCGTATATCAGCATCAAATTATGTCGGTACATTTCAAAGTAAAGTTTCAGATACATTATTATTACAGTCCGTATTATATATGTTTTTAAATGATACCTTATGACGGGTTTTCGTTGCAAATCGAGCTGCCTTTTCGAACACATTTGTCGAATTTTCATTGACATTCAATGATGCCGAATCAGCTTTCGCTATAAGATTTTCCTGTAAAACATTTACAGTCAATAAAGTAATGCCAGAGCTTAAAGTGTAAACAGTATAATACGTCTATGTGGACGACAAAAACATTAACAGTTGGTGTTACGACAACTTACGAAATCAACTCTATTCACTGCATTGGCTAGTTGTTTTGCCAGAAATATGAGCAATTTCTGTTTGGGCCATTCAGCATCTTCAGGGCATGTAAAAACTAAAATTCGCTCTCGAAGATCCCTTGGGCCTCTCACTACGAATGCAAACGATGGCGTTGTGCTGCAAAAGATATGAAGATTACTTATGAAACATCAACACTGCACAATAAAAAGATTTTAGTTTTTGAAAATGAACTATCATTGTTGCACATACGTATCATAGACATCCAGAACTCTCTTGATTTCTGTGAAGTCAATCCATTCACAGAATTTAAACTTTTTATGATGACCGGATTGAAAGTGATGATGACCGGCTGGTGCTCCAGGCGCAAATGATTTCCTTCCAATACTAGGACTACGAAGATTCGCCATTGAAGCGCCAGCTGACATTGTTTTACTTGATCCACCTCCTCCTCCTCTTCGTTTGGTAACTTGAATGTGGTCAGTGTAAACGAATAATGCCATAGGGTCAAATTTTTGGCCCCACAAATCGCACAAAGACGTAACATCTATTCTGTTCAGTAACGACCGATGATTTGAAATTGTCTTGGCCTGCATTTACGCATCATAACTTCATAAAACTATTCATTCAACTTGACATTTAGAAAAATTAGAAAAGTATTAAAATTGGTTTCAGAATGCAATAAATTACTCACGGGACATCCGTCGATTTCAGCAAATGTTTCAAAAATAGCAACGCGGGCCTCATTTTTTGCTTTGCCCTCATTGAGACCCTGAATGCAATGATTTAAAGCTTCAAGTCCTTTAGTTATCCATTCAGAATCTGGATTGGACTTGGGTGTATGTTTAGCAAGATTCGACAAAATCAAGGCTGTTGACGGCAACCTTTGAACTGGACGGATGATTAGTTCCGATAACGTTTGCTTCCCGCACTCCGGTTTGCCTTTATTTAAAAATAATCGCCGCAAAATATTATAAGTCATAAATAGAACACACAGGAAATGAAAATGGTTTGTAAGTTCCACTACATAATGGATAATAATACATACATATGCATTGAATTACATAATGAATACATAATAATATTTAATATTGTCTTACACTGTGCAATCCGAAGAAGGGCTAAAAATCTTGGCTTTTCAGCTTCACACCGAACAATTTCATTTTTGACCGATTCAAAGAAGTTTACAAACGGCTCGTAGACTTTTCTTAATTCAACTGACTAAAAAGATATTAAACATTGGCATCAATACCACTGCAGGAAACGCAAACTCTTGCTTTTAAAAAACACGATGTTAGACTTACGTAATCATGATAGATTTTCCCGATTAAGTTGTCCTCATTCCAATTAACCTGAAGTTGAAACAAACTTCTAAGCAGACGCCTATGAACAGCGTAAATGGGCAACATTGTACTAAAAATTGTTTTAACTTCCACTGGACTTAAAATCATTCCACCTGGCTGGTCTTCATTTTCACAGGGTTCTTTAAAAATCTACAATAAGAAGCACAATAAAGGACAACAATGATAAAGTTCTTACAATTTAATTTTGTGATTTGAATCGAAGGTCTTCCAATTAAGAAACAACTGCTCACTTTCACAATGTTCATGAGAACGGTAACATAATTCCTTTCTGTTTCCAAAAGCTGATAAAATTCAATCTGTCTTCTTGTCATTGTCTTCACATCTGCGGACTTCAAATAAGAGCTTAACTCCTTTAAGACAAGAGCAAATTCTGTATCCGTAATATCATCTTTTTCTTGTATTGAAGACAAGGACTTTCCTCCCAAATTTGGAACACCGGAACCGGATTCTTCCGGCAGATTTGATATAAACCGAGGGTACTCAACTTGAGCCAATGAACTGCATTTCAGTTTAAAAATATTATTCCCGAGTTAGGAGAGTTCTAAATGATTGCATTTTTAAATAATATAAATTTATGATAATGACAAACCTGACATATTCCCGCATCCTTTTCCGTTTCCTTCTCCCCCCAGTAGATCCTCCAGGGGTTCCAGATTTAGGAGTTATACCACTGCCACCGACATCCGCATCACTGAATTGCCCTTGGGGACTTGAAACAGAAACTGGAGTTCCAAAGCTTCTTATGGTATAATCTAAATCCATACTGACTCCGTGTAGATTGTTATTGGTTCGCCCTTCGATTAAATAGAGCTTCTCATCGGAACATGCTTCGATTTGAATTGAATTCCAAAACCATTCCACCTTTACAATCTTTGCTCGATCACTTCCAAATTCCGTGAGTTTAGCTGCATCTACTTCTGTTTCGTTGAAGTCATTTATAACCTAAATTATGCACGCGCACACATATTAGCAAAAGATCCTTAACACAACTATCACAACTAAAATATGCGATGTAAAACAGCAAAATAATTATAATTAAAAAATAATTTGACCAACAATTACAACTAAAAGTACTAAATAAAATATTAACCTTGATACACCCACATACTGTTTAAAAATTTGAAAGTTACCAAAACCAGAAAATAAAACCCAATATAATCTATTTGAACTTCAAAACATAAATGGAAGCAATTTTTTCAAGCAAACAAGTTGGTAATCAACTCTTAATCGAACACTAGATACAATCAACCACTTATTTTCGTACGTAGAGACTTAGATGTATATACAAAAACTCAACTGCCCAGAAACCCGAAAGTAAAAACGAATTTAAGCAACATAGGGTATAAAAGAATCAGACAGTAATTAATAAATATAAGACGTACATCAAGCTCAAAGCGGGCTCGCTTTAATGGGCTCGCATTCCCACCAAGACCGATTATACTTTCAGAGTCATCATCTCTGTCTGCTGCACGTTTCTTGTCAACATTTCTCAAAATACTATGCGATGAAACTGGAGTTGTGAAAGCTGATTGTGAGCTTGGTCCCGGAGTTTGTATCGACTCATCAGCGCTTTCCAAAATAGAATCAACTATGACTGAATTTTCCCTTTCTTGCACCCAGTCAACTCTGACCTACATCGTACATACGAGCACATGCCAGATCACATCACATATGACAGAAAAAGACATGACAAACTTTCACTCGGTTTTAAATGCAAGCACCCAAGACATTCAACACCCCATATGCACAGTGTACTTTTACAGCACAAAAAACAAACCCATTTATAACCGCTACCATAAACTTGATTCAAGAAAGCACGAAAAGTTGAATGGCATTGACATGAAAATTAGATTACAACAGTTAAATTAATTCCATAAGAACCCCAGCTTGCAAAAATACCATTCTATTTACAAAGCCCGAAACCATAAGGTAAAAAATTGAGAAACGCAAAATAAGTTTGACATACGATGTGTGTGGCAGTAGGATCATCAGGCTCCACAACGACTCCTCCATTCTCCAACACTAACTTGACCATTTCAGCCTTTTCATTTGCAGCAAAACCCCGAAATGCAATGTGACATGCATGGAAGCATTTGACACGGAAATTTTTCTGAATAGAATGAGAAAAAACTGGATCTTAGAAGGTATATCACTATCCAGAACTTACTCGAGACTCGAATGTAAACTTATATTCATAATTTAAATGAAGGAAATAATTAAAATACTTATTAGTACTTTTAATATTTAATAAGCATCGTATTCTCCGTCTTAAACCTCGAGCATTTTTAACACCAGTAATAAAAACATAAAATCAACTGAACCATAAAATTATCTTACCAACGAGGCATTCCGATCAAAGTAGATATTATCCCGATGATCCCACAAATAGTCAATCCATGCTGGCTTAAGAATTGGTTTGCCAAGACTAACGGCATCCTGATATTTTGTTCCACGACATTTACCCGCAATCAGATGAGTGGCAACACAGTCCGTTCCAAGAATGCGGTCACTTCTTCGTTCAAGGTATGTTCCACCCATGTATAAAACTTTTCTACGCAGCTCTTGCTGCGAACGTAAGCAAACAAAGCATTAAAAATTCGAAGATCCAGAAATATTATCAGCTGTTTACGCTAAACAGGGTGTACAGGGCAGGGTACAATAAACTGCCGACGTCAACGTGAATATAAGCTGAAAGAACTCAAACTTAAATATTTTTTTAAATACCAATGATTCTTTGCACGAAATTCCCGTAGCCGCTATCCGACAATTCTGAAGTTGGGCAGAGTAGATTGGATACCCTAGTCGACTGACGGGAAGTTTTTTATCTTTACTTTGTGCTGTTGCTAGAATTGCTGAGGGTCCAAAAATTCTTGGTCGCTGAGACTGTGGGAATCTCCTGCGAAGGGAGTCAAATAAAAGTCCAGAAAACTCGGCAAAAACTAAGATAGATGTGGAGAGATCAATTCCATTGACTTTCGATTCTGTAATGCGCTCACGACTCACTTCAATTCCGAGGTTCTAAAAAACAAACAAAGTTATTTATCAGTAAAGTTTTTACCTTCTAGCTACAAATAATTACTGCACAAGTGCAAATACCTATGTGAAATTATCAAAACTACAATGCTGCCGAAGCTTTCATCTTATTACCTTGAGCGCAGACATAAGGCTTAGGTCGTTAAAAAGCGATTCGCCCACCAAATAAGCAACTTTAGGGTCAGCTACCGGGCCGGGAGTGGCTGCAATCGGTGTATGAATATCCAGTAGAGAAAATAAAGGCGTAGTTGTACTTCCTATCCCAAAGCCAGGTCTATTTACAGGTGTTGATTTGTCCTCATCCTGATTTTCAATTTTACTACCTGTGTCCTTTTCCTCATCCTGTTCCGACAATGCATCAAGGCTGGATGCATCCGTTAAATAATCCTCCGATATCACTTTTCCTACAATCAACAAAGTTAACATTTTATTTCAGTCTTCGTCGCTACCCCGCCTGTTGCACTCACCATCAACCATACACCAATGACCAAAATGCACCAACACCAAAAACCATACAATATAGGTAAAATACATACAACATCATACATGACATTCTTAAATGATTTAAAACTTTTATACTTCACACGGAATATAAGCTCATTAACTTCTGTAAATTCCAAAATACTATTTATCCTTCAATGTTAAACACCTACGACCTATCATCTTTGGTCTTATCACCTAGTTTTGCCACAAAATAAAATATTTTTACGCACACAAAGAAATATAATGTACCTAAGCCAATACACCACCAAAATCGCAATCATCATCACGTACAATGTATGACGTATGCTCAAAGTCAATAAACAAATTGCAATGAATGATGAATGTCAAAATCGATCATCCTTGAACTACATTCAAAATTCAATGGTATACCTAATTATTGTATTTTCCAATTGCTCATTAATTACCACTACCACTCACCTGTGTAATTATATTCGACGATATCTTCTTCTTCTTGTCTCGCTGGATCAGCATCATTCTCTTCTGCGATGTTATGATCCATTGTTGAATTTTTCCAGGGGTTGTTGTTATGTTCGTAGTAATGGGCTGTGGGTATGTTCTTGTTCTTGAATTTAGAATTTTAATAATATCAGTTGAATGTTAAATCTTGCGTCCAAAAATAATACTTGTATTTTGTTCAGTAATAATTATGTGTGCAATGTTGGTCGTTCGTTGAATTCGGTGTTTTTAGTTGGTGTTGGTGTGGGTGCACTACTACTGTATGTGGTGTGGTCGTGGTGGTTCTGACACTTTTAATTTTGAATTATCTTGAGTTGTTTTCGAGTCGTTTATTTTGATGAATATTCATGGGGGAAGGAATCACTTGACTGGTTAATTGTAATTATTTTGTTATGATTTTTCTTGAGAGAGACAAATTCTAATAAAATGTAAATTAGTCATGAAACTCAAGGCGAGAAAATTCTTCTGTTGTTCTCTTCCCAGCGTTCAGTCCCAACCCCATCCCATCCACAGTCAACTCTATTTCCCATAACGTCATCCTTCCTCACGAGAAATAAAATAACCGACCACCAAACTATTTGTTTACGGTTCCTTTTCAAATTCAAATTATTTTCAAGGATACGAAACTAAGGCGTCCATTGGCTCCTGCCATCACGGGACTCGAAACCGCCGCCTTTTTTAAATCCCACAATGGTGGCTTCTTTCATGCAAAAAGGCGTATCTACATTAATTTTTGCTGTGTAAATACTAGTTTATGCATTTCTGTTAAATTTTTTCGTTCAAGCTTAAAAGTAAAATGGTCTAACTAGTATTTTAAGTGGGTACCTTTTTTTATTTTTTTTTAGTACTTTGACGTATTTGTGTGTATACTGAGCGATTACCGCGTTTAATCGACGCTTGTCTTTGTAGGTTGTAGTATTAAGTACTTTGTAGTTTGTAGCTTGTAGTGTATGGCACTGTATGGGATGGGAATGAGAAATGGAAAAGTATTTTTTATGACCAAGGAAATGAAAATGAAAAACCTACGATTTGAGTGAGTGAGAACTCTACAATTTAAGACAATTTACGAATTTATGATTCCGAGTCCAACTTTTTAATTAACGTGGGTATTATTTAGAAACTTTTTTATTCTGTGCTCTTGTCTGCATTTTAACCTTTTCGAAACTGTAATGTTCCCCTGTTTGGTTTGAATGTTTTTGAAAACGGTAATTTCTAGTTTTTTGACCTTTTGAAAGTGGTATTTACTAGTTTTAACAGTTTTGAAAAAGTTTTATTTACTAGTTTTGACCTTTTTTAAAAAGCCTTATTTACTAGTTTTGACCTTTTTTAAAAAGCCTCATTTACTAGTTTTGACGGTTTGGAAAGAGTGTCATTTCCTAGTTTAGATCGTCTTGAAAGGGTACAATTTATAATGGAATTAAACACTTTTGTTAAGCATTCTTTCCATGGTTCCCCAGTTCCGAATAGGTTAAGTGTGTACCATTAGGTAAAGTTAATTTGCATTTGCAGGATGCATTTAATGGCAGGCATAAGAAGGAATAAGAGGGAGAGAGTAGATGGAGAGAATACAGTTTGATACGGATGCTGCTGAAGATTTCGTGCAGGTACTTTATTACTTGCTAATTAGATGAGCAGATAGATGCAAGATAAGGGTTACGCACCGACATCACCATCCTTCCCTAAACTATGCAATTTAAAATAGATTAACCGTTGGGTTTCGCTAGTTCCGCACAAG
>JAQFZC010005128.1:0-14740 GCA_034695205.1 Dicyrtoma fusca | reverse complement strand
TAGTATGTTTTGTGCTATTGAGGTCACATTCAAAATCCTGATCCTGATCTAGATCTAGACTTCTGATTCTGAATTGTCAGAATGGCTGCTTTTGACATAAGGAGCCGGCCAGAGAAGAGAAGAGGTCTACTAAAATTGTGTTGTTCCTGTCCTGGTCCGTTTGTACGTAGGAGGCCCTTAAATGGGACGTATGTATGCACTTCTATATCACTACATTAGATAGATCTACCACATCCAGCTGTAGGCAAAGCTCACTGTGGGCAATAGCAATAAAAATTTAGTGTGCCTTTTTTTAGGAATAAGTTTCTAAAAGTGCGTACTTGTTAAATCGAGAGTTTTAAAAACTAGCTTTCAAAATTGACACCATTTTTAAAAACACACTTTTCAAAACTGTACGTTATCAAAATTAGCTTTCTAAATTTCCAATTGTTTACAAAATACATATCCTTTTCAAAATAAATTATTAAAATGACTTTAAAAACCCTCTTTTCAAACACGCAGTTTTTCAAGAAATTGTGTCTTTAAATTTAAGCAATCTTATGATTACACTTTTCAAACACTCAAGTTTTAAAAAAACATTTCTCAAAATTGTCCGATTTTCCGAAAAATGGTATTTTCAAAACGAAGATTTTTCAAAATACGTATTTTAAATTCAACATTTTTTAGAAATACGCTTTCCAAAGTCAGCCGTTTTTTTAAAAAATGTTGTTTTCAAAATCTTGAAGGTATGTAAAATGGAACTTTTTACCTACCTAATGGTAGACCAGAACAGACAGAAAGGGATGATTAAGCTCCCAACAAAGAACAAACCTATAACTATAAATACCTATACGTACACTACTAACGGATTGGTGAATGGTATCCCTGTCCTCCTATAGTTGCATGGCTTCAATCCGGCATCCAGTCGGCAGTCCGGTCCTGACTCTCGAGTGCATTTACCTTTGTGTCGTAGATATACATACCTACGTACTTCAACAACATCTCCAAGCTGAGTTGATAAATAAATCTCTGGAGGCCAATTGAAATGCAAAATCCAATGGAGAGCCCCTCTAAGCTACTAAAATATCATGTTAATAGCATTGTTGTCAGAGTCAAAGAGTTGGTCCCACACACAAATAAAGACTCCCTTATTCTTTCCTTCCATTATTATTTCGTTTGTTGTGCGAAACCCTCAAATGTCAGTTGGCTGCTGCTTCTGCCTCTACTTGCGTCATGTCTATGTTACAACATTAGTTTTTTTTTTCACTTTTAAGCACTTTTCTCCATGATTACTATGAAAGTTTTGAGCCTCCTTCCAGAACAAAGGCGACCTGTCACAGCCAGTTTCGGATTTACGTGCCCCTATGAACCCTAGAACTGTAGAGTAAGTTCTGGTCCGGGGTTTAGCTTAGGTATTACATATACTTTACTACAAGAAGTACAAATGTACTACCGTCTACACTCTACATCTCTCCTCTCTACTGGACCCACTCCATTCAAATCCCATCACAACAATCTATTTCTGTTTCGGAGAAGAATGAAATCGAATTTGAAATACTCAGTCACTCAGTCCTGTCGCTTCCATTGTGTTTATTTTCGGTGGCTATGCCCACTAGAGGTATAATTTGAATTAGAGTGCCAGTATTTACCTTTGAAACGTACGTATGTATACAGACAGGGGAAGAATACCCAGAATTAATGAATATTAAAATAGCCTTTGTTCTACCAAAAATTACAATAGTGGATTTATACGACAGTAGTAAAATACCACGTAGTCCTTCCTCCCACAGCACAGTACAGCCTTGGAAAATTGGAAAGTCCTAGAATGTAAATTGAAAATGTCAAAATATTTTAAAGAGCACTGCTCACTGTTCATGACTGCAGAGAATAAATGCATATATTTACCTCCTTTGAGGATAAATCCGGACAAAGTCCATAGAAATAGTGTAGTGTAAGCCCCCTCCGCCCGCACAGCCCATCCCCAACAACAGAGTGCCTTATATGGAGAAAAGTTAATTTGGGATCTTATTTTTGGATCCTCAATTCTATGTAAAGATTAGGGGACGGAGAAATAGGGAAGGCCAGGATGCATTGTGTCAGTCACTACTACTGCGGGAGGGAAGCCTAAGTGGTTACAGTTACAAAAGTCTAACCATTCACTATTTCCCATTCATCATAGGATGTAATGTAAAGTGTGTGTGCCTTTGACGAAGATAAAAACTGACGTTGAGATGATCCCAACGAGACATGCATTAGATTTGGTTCGCTTTTCTTTTTATTTCAATTTTCAATCTAAACCTTGAATGGCTTTCTACCTTTTTCATTCGAACATCTTTTCAAGGAAGATTTTCTGGCCCCTGGTCCTGGTTCTTTCTCTCTCTCTCTCTCTCTCTCTCTCTTTCCTTCCTTCTTCCCTCATCAGGACGGAGCGAGATCTCTTTGTCTCCATCATTCATCTCTAAAGCCTACCTCACTCCGTGACTGATTAGATAGGTAGATTCAGATTTTCAGATTTGGACTTAAAAGCGTCTACTAGCTCAATGTGTACCTTGTAGGTACTTTCCTTTCAAAAGTGAAAGGGAGCTGGGCTAAGCTTGATGAAGGTAAGGAGCACATAATTGAATGTGGATTTGGATTTTTGCTTATAATTTCCAAGCTAATTAGATGCCTTTTAAAGGAAACAAAAAATTATGTGTGGGATGGGAGTATGGGAGGGAGTCTACTACTTGGAAAAAGCTAATAGAATTATTTAATTTGAAATACACGAGCACACTGGAAATGAGGTCGTCACAAATCTCACACCTTTTGAAATCATCTTTATTGGATTTTCTGAGAAAATATTTCTAACACTTTTATTCATAAATAAATATTAATTTCCATTTCTAAGAGATTTTCTGTAGGACCACCTAGAAATCCTAATTAAAATACACACCTACCCAGACGTATGTAGGTCCTTATGCTTATTTGCCAATCTTCATATTAATTTTCGCTAGAAAGGAACGTTACATCTTTGAATAGCGTTGGTAGTACACTCTTGCAATGCGCAATGCTGCTTCCCGAAATACTGAACGAAACTGAACTGTGTGGTAAATGTGGTAATGCAGAGGTATATTTGGAGTAACTTTGTGGTCGAGGTAACGGTAGAATTTGATACGTTTCTCTAGAATTTTGTCAATTTGTGGCTACAACTAATGTTAAAGAGTACACCTAGTCAGTTAGTGCAGTGGCCCCTTCCGTAGAAATAAAATGTGTAGTTCCAATTACAATAATTCATATATTTTCTCCGAAGCTTTTTCACAGTATTCCTTATTTAGACTTTCACTAGACTTTCCCTTTGCAGAACTCCATTGGGTGTGTGAAAGTGAAACGAATAATTCCAGCAGAGAGATTCGGTCACCGTCATCATAGAAATCACCACGATGCAATGGTGAATTTATGAAATTTCAGAAAATTATTTTTAACCATGCTTACCTAACCACCAGCCATGTCTAATTACCATGGGAATGAGGGCAAACTTCTCAGAAATTATGTACATAGTGCTATTGGATGGGCATCATGAGTACTCAGTATTCTACAGATTTATGGTACTATAGATAGATATATCAGTAGCAGTTGTACAAAGATCCTTGAAGACTCGAATTGTAACGGAAATAGTACGCTACTGTGTGTGTGTGTGTGTTGTGTAATCACAATCATATGTCAAAACCAAAACCATGGAGCCATTCACTCCAGCATCCAATGGCTATACTACGACTGGAGGAAAGGCTTAGCGTTTCTGAGATTGACTAGCATAGCACAGTGCAGTATAGACTGTAAGACCATATGTAGTTGGTATGTATCTAAAATAGGTAATTTATAATGAGATTTGAAGACTGAGAATAGGACAGAGGACCGCTGAACCGTACTCTCCCTCGCAGACAAGATTGATGATGTTCTGATTATAGAAGTGGGAATTTCCCCTTCAATTGCCTCTCTAGATTCGATAACATGACGTGTGTAATTCAGAACTGCATGCACTGATAGACTGATACGGAGACAGATAGCTGCTCATAGACTGGCATGCGTTTAATCATCACTGCACTGGTCACTATGGCAGATCTTCTGAGGCGTGGGTCTTTAAGATTGTCTGTCCTTATAGCGTGGGTAGAGAGGCATTGTGACTTAAGTAAAAGCGGACCCTTCATGTCAATTTGGCCAAAGTATCAACTGCCTGCTTTCGGTATGGTTTTTACAAGGTGGAAGGATGGTATTTTATACTTTTTTAAAGTAACATAAAGGATATTTGCACTTTTCATGAATAGTAAAACGGGTGTTTGCACTTTATTGAACAGACCAAAAATGAAATCTACATCTGTTCGAGAATAGTAACACTTGGATGTGAACGTTTTAGAAAAGACTAAAAATGGTATTTGCACTTTTCAAATTTAGTAAAACGGGCACTTGCACTTTTTTGAAAAGACTAAAAATGAAAATTGCACTTTTCAAAGATGGAAATACGAGTATTTGCACTTTTTAGAAACAACCAAAACTGAAAATTGCACTTTTCAAAGATGGAAATACGAGTATTTGCACTTTTTAGAAACAACCAAAACTGAAATCTTCATCGTTTCAAAAATAGAATTACGGGTATTTGCATTTTACAAAAGACTAGAAATGAAATTTGTATCTTTCCAAAAGTAGTAAAATTTGGGGTGGAATACCAAGTAAGGTGCATAAAATATCTTCTTTGTAAACAAATTAATAAAAAGTATATTGTTGCCATTATTATAATGCTATTAAGGGGCGCCGTACTTCCTTCACAATGCAATGCAATGCTTCTAAGCCGGAGCTATGGACATAGCCCAGAATGCTTCTTCACCAATGATATATACGGATAAACGTATCCATGCACATGCCTACCTCAAATATATATATAGAGAGAGAATCACCAAAATGCAACTGCCAAAACCTACTATAACGGGAAAACTCTGTATCTTTCTAAATCCGTCGTTCATTACGGTTTGAGATGATGCTCTTTGGTATTTTGAAAATATGAGCAATTCTTCCTGGGCTCATCCTCTCCATTGCATTGGCTTCCTTCAGATTGTTCCGGACAGGGCATTGAACTCTCTCTCTCTCTCTTCCGTCTATGCTAATTTATTCCGATAAAATCTTGTACTGTAAGAAGTAATCTTGTCTCCTTGCGAGTCGCATCATACCCTCACTCAGTGTGTAGGTTGGTCACCGTCTTCTACGCATTCGATTCTTTCTTGAGAGATTCAAACTGTGCGAGTACAAGAGACACAAAGTTGGTAGAAAATTTGTAGAGAGCGTCTTCCATGGAATGTACACACATTTTTAGTCGCTATTGCTATACAATTGCTATACACATATATCTGGGTCTGTAATCGATACGTATACATGTTCAGTGCTGCTAGGAGATTCCTGTCATCTCTTTTCGTATGGTAATCGTGAATAATGCACACTAGTTCCTTCCTCTTAGTTAGTTATAGCAGAGCATAGCCAGTATAGCCATTTTTTTAATGTACCTACATGCTTTTGGTATTTAAGGCTTCAAATTTTTCTCGTAAAAGTGAGGGAAAGCCACATGAATGTGACAATTTTCAAAGGAATTTTCGCTATAGATCACCACAAAAGTTTTGCAGTATGTTGTAATAAAGTACCGACCATAGCAGTCGTTATGCCCCGCACTCAAATTTAAAAGCATACCATGGCTTTTTAATGAATTAGCTTAGTACTTAGCATTAGGGTATATGGAAGTTTACTTCGTGGAGTTGACTCATCGCTCATGTAATGGGTAATCTGGGTTTGAAATGTGAAAGTAAAACTTTTACTTTTTTGAGCACTCGGCTGTACGAGTAGTGAGGAGCTTAAAATATGGAGCACATTACTGTTTCCATTATTTGTTATATGACACATTTTTTTATTACGAGTTTGGCAGAGTGTCGTGGCAGGGAGGGAACTTGAGTGCATAATGTATTTACTATTGAGTTTTGAGCACTAAAGTGATGATTTATTGGCGCAGTGTTATGCAAACTGGATGGTGGCTTAAGAAGCAAACTACCAATACACATATATATGTATGTGTACAAAGAATTCGCCAATAATTCTTGCAAGAAATTAAGTGTCAATTTCCTTTTGATACGTACCTACATACATAGCTGAATCAATGGTGGGAAGTACGGTTTTTAAGGAGTTTGAAAGCGGTGGAAAAAGTTTTATGTGTCATGCTTTCAAAAAGTGGTAAATGTCAGACTTACAGAATTTTGAAAGATGCAAAATGTTCTATTTACACATTTTGAAAAGGTTTGAATTGTTCTATTTGCACATTTTGAAAAGGTGTGAATTGTTCTAGTTACACACTTTGAAAAGATGCAAAATGTGCTGCTTCCATGTTTTTTCAAATGTACGAAACGCTCTAATAACATGTTTTTGAAACAGTGCAAAATGCAAGATCTGAATAATTTTGAAAATACGGTAAAAACGCTATTTACAAAATTTTAAAAGGCATTGTATCACCATTTACATATGTGCTTCTAAAATGGTTCAAAAAGTCCTTTTTCCTTTGATTTCAAAATGTCCTTTTCTGCATGTTTTAACCAAAGTAAACAACATGTCCTTTTGCGTATTTTTACATGCTTCTTGAAACTGGAACGTATACTATTTTCTCATACTATGAGCACCCTAAACTGGGTTTTTCACTATACACTAATGACGAAAATGTATCTTTTTGCCTCTCAATCCATCGCACGTGTGGCCCTTCAGCATTTTTTTTTAACTAGACAAAATCTGTTTATTGTCTGCGCATTCCAATTATACAGTATATACATACATACTATGGGCACACGTGTAAGGGGTATATATAGGTAAGTGGTGTTAGATTTTTATTTTTATGATAAAGGGCAGAGCTTTTAAAATCGTGGTTTTGCCCTCCTCACACTTTGTCACTTTGACTAAAACGTGTTCTGTGTAAGTGTGTGTGTGTGTGTGTGTGTGTAGCGAATGCATTTAAATTTAACCCAAGTGCTACTACTCACTACTGTGGCTACTGTACACATTGTATCGTGTCACTCTACATTTTACCCGCATTTTTAAAGCCTCACGTATGTAATCTCCCTCTCAGTATGGGTTTCAAAATGTCCACACACTCTCTGCTAAAATGCCGTTAATGGCTTGGTATTTACTGAAAGGGCACACGTTCCTTTCGAGAGGACGCAATTGGAATGGGACTGTGTAGCAACTATAGACTAATGACGAAGCAACTAGAAATATTTTAGCTCAGAAATGTATTTGCACATTAAAAGTGACGTTAAGTGTGCATCCCTAGAAGAGCATCCATCTAATCCCAAGCATTAAATTAGAATTTCATTTTCGCTTTTATTTACCCGTTGACCTTCACTTTACTTGTAGTTTCTATAGTGCGTCACACAAAAAGTATGTTTAGCATGTAAACGTGATTAAAATTGGGTTTTTCTTGTTTTTTTTGTATTTTGGTGTAACACGTGTGATTGGGAGACTCCGTGGTAGTTAAAGCTGAAATGTTCCAAGTATAGAAAGTAAAAAGTAAAAGGTAAAAATGTCAATGCAATTTGTGTATCATCTTCTTCTGCTTATTTAAAATTGGCACTCAAGTATTGGCTCGTAATTTTTTGCCACATGTTTGTGTTTTGTGACAAATTGCTTTAAGCCAAGACGAGGCTATATAGGTATATGCTATATAGCAAACAATTCACACATAAATTCGATTAGTTTTCCTTGCCGTTGAGTTCTTGTAGTTGCTTTTGTCTTTAAAAAGTAGAATAAAACCTAAGCCCCTATGAACTAATGGTCTTACACTCACTGCTCCACATCCGAATGAAAAAAATATGAATATCCGACAGTAAATCCCTGACAGAACGCGCTCAGACTCTAGTTTCCAGCTTATACGATGTAAAATCTGCTTAATCCGCCCCTTTTTTTTAAAGCCTATAAAATAAATCTAATGTGTATTCCCGAGAAAAACTTCCACTCCAACTGTGCTACATTAATATTATAGATAAATCTATTAAAAATGCATGGAATAGTGAAAGTTTTGATGCTTTGGTTTTTAGAAGTGGAGAGTTGTGTTGTTGTTTTGGCTAAGATTTGGATTCTTGGAACCACTTCTGGTTCAGTGGAGTAAAGCTTTAAGGATAATCGAATCAAAGTCTTTACACAAACTCATACTGCACTGAATAGGATGGTATTGGAGGCATCTTTGCCCTGTTTTTTTTTCAACATTATTTTTCGTTATGTTTACACTGTCAAAAGAAGGACGTCCAATTACTATGCCTTCTGTGCTTATAGAGGGACTTGACGTATAGAAAAAGTACAGTTTGCGATTTTAAAACTGCAAAAACCTTGTATCTACACCCTTCCAAAGATACTAGAACCAAGTACACCAATTTGTTTTATTAAGGCAAAATATTGTGCAATTTTAACGATTTTTAAAGAAGCTTGTACAATTTTTTAGTAATTTATAGCATTTTTAAATTCAAAAAAGGGAATTTTGGTTTTTGTGTGCGTTTTCAAAAAGGCTAAATAGCTACAAAAAAACGTTTTCGGAAAAGCTTGTACTACAATGCAGTGCTACATTTTGAAAAGGCAAAACATGATATTAACGTTTTTAAAAGGCAAAAATGCAAATGCAACCATTTTTTAAAAAGCTAGTGCTTAATTGCCGCGTTTTCGGAAGAGGCAAAACAGGGTAATAGCGTATTCAAAAAGTGTCAAAACATGCAATTAGTGTTTTCAAATGAAGCAAAACTTTACAAATAATTTCCAAATAAATACATGTTCGACAAGATTTGCGTGACGTCAAAATTGCAAAGTCCCTAAGAAAGCTAGTATGTATTTTTTTGTTTTTCTTAAATCAAGCCGTTAAATTTATTCAGTGATTCTGTGATTCCTAAAGAACCCAATGCCCTATAGATTCCTCCTTTTTTCTTATAAGTGCTCAATAATCTAATTCCAATGCAGGGCAGGGCAACAAAAAAAATGACAAGGAAAAAAAACAGAAAAGAGACTGAAGTGAATGAATAAACTGAATATTTATGTGATCTAAATCTCTATACAAATTATTGAATGATCTCTTTGGGATTAGACTGCGTGTGTGACATAGGTCAACCCACATTCTTTTCACATCTCGGGTTATTGTCCTTCTTATCACAGTTTCTGTTGCTGCCATCATCAAGTATGTACATAATATACCTATAGTGTCCTATAGTGTTGAACACAGAGAACTCAGAGAAGCCTTTGAAGTTCCAAGAGTGGTAAATATACTTTAAATCCAAGGAAATCCTTTGTGTAGGTGAGTGTGTGAACAGTGCGTCAAAGTAAAGCTGGGAGTAGTGCAGTAAATACACTCATAAGATAATTTTGCAGGTTTGTTTTTGTTTTTGATTTCCCATTTTCCCTCTTTTTTCCATTGTTTCTGTCTTCTGTGCTCTGCTTCTGTCTTTGCCACTGGCTTGCTTTCTCACTGGGGGGAAAAGGTGATGGAAAGAAAATCATGTTTTCAATTTTCGTGTCCCTGCTTCGTGCTGGGCTTAGATTTTATGGTATTTCTTCTGCAGTCTGGCTCTACTGCATCATTCCATGCACTTCTTTGACGCCTTTGCGTTGCCTTTGCGTTGCCTTTGCTTTGGGAGGGAAATGTAATCCCAGGAAATTGGAATTGGTTCACGGGTAAATAAAAAGAAATAGCCAGGGAAAAGAGGTGCTATTTTAAAAGAAGATGTGGATTGTAACTGTGTGTATGTAAGTGGAGGCTAATAGCAGAAAAATGCACCTTTTAGTTTGTCAAACTACAAATTTTATACAAAAACGAAGTAGAGGGTTTAAAAAGTGATTTTTTGTTTTCTAGGAAAATTCCATTATTTTTGAAAAACTCGAACAAAATACAATGTTAATGTCATTTTGTTAAAAAACAGTTTCGAAGAAATTGACAATTTCATTTTAAACTTTTCGCAACGGCATGTACTTACATATGTACGTTATAGTTTTGAATGTTTTTGAAAACGGTAATTTCTAGATTTTGACCTTTTGAAAGTGTTACTTACTAGTTTTGACTTTTTGAAAAGTGTTTACTATTTTTTGACCTTTTTGAAAGTGTTATTTACTAGTTTTGACCGTTTTTGAAAAAGTGTTATTTACTAGTTTTGACCGTTTTGAAAAAGTTAATTTATGAAATTTTAACACTTATAAAGCATTCTTTCCATGGACCCCCAGTTCCTAATAGGTTAAAAAAACAACATTTTCAAATTTTTCTGTTTTTGAAAAATGATTTTGTTTGAAAAACTGGGGGTTTGAAAACACGTTTTTAAAAATCGTCGTTTTGCACAAAGAGCTTTTGAAGAAATTGGGAAAATTGAAAAACCATTTTCAAATTTGACCGTTTTTGTTCAAGAGTTTCTGTCAGAAAAAATGTGGACATGTTTTCTACAGAGAAATACCTACATATGTAGAAAGACTATATTTTCTACAAAACATAAACGGTATTTTTTTAATCCGATTTTTTAAAAATCCTATTTAAAAAGCTTCTAAAGAACTAAAGTTGCAATAATTGCGAAAAATGAATTTAGAATTTGTATTAATAATTAAGTTAAAGCGGTGGTGGCTGTGCTGCTAGGAAAAAGGTCAAAAGACTTACACTTATATGTATGTAGGTACATGCGTCACTGCCATTTGCCATTTGCCGTCGTTTGCTTCTACCTTGGTATTTTGTTGTTGCATTATTACACGCACAACCAGAGCCAACGGGCAGACAATTGAGTACTGAGTGCTTTAAACTTTAAACTTTGCTCAACTCTCGGCGCTGTCAATGCTCTAACAATGCAGATATAGGTACAATGTTTAGATTAGAGTTTACGGAATACATTAAAAGATCAATGAGGGCACTCAAAGCTTCCCATTTAGTATTTTTTCCGAAACTGTGTCGCACATTAAACTACAAGGCAAGGATCGTCATCAAAGAATCCTATGACACCGTCATCGTCATGCAAAAATTCTTTCCTTTTCTAAAACCAACCAAAATACAAAGCATGGGAGGTAGACAGACTTTTCCTGTATAATATTTTGCGCTCGTTCATCGATCTATGAAGGAACTTCCCTACTTTTATTTTTTTCCTATTAAACTTTGTATTAATACAAAAAAATGAGAAAAACGTAAACGGAAGAAACAAATTTTGTTAGACAACTTTAGATTGAGGAAAACAAAAATGTTTTTGTTTAATTTATATTTTGGCTACGCCACCACCGCCACCGGCACCGGCTACCTTTCCTTTGCCTTAAGAGCTCAAATTATACGAAAAAAATAAATACGTTCAAATGGGAGACGTAAATATTAATATTTACACAAGAATTTTTAACTAGTTCTATTTTCGTCCTATACAGGTTTTGTTTGGTTTATGTGCGACAGAATCCACTCCTACACACTTCCGTCCCCCTTCATCTTCCTTTAAGACTCTGTTTACAAACTTTCACCCGCACATTAGAACCCAACTCACGTAATTGCCCAATGCCCCGCATTCGAAGGACTGACTAGTAATATACAGCAAGATTCTGAGACGTACCCATCAATAGAGAGCTAGCTAAGCCATCCCTATATCACACTATAGACAGCTATATATCTATAGTAAGTAATAAAAAAAACCAGCACAGATGATTCTGCTAAGTTGATGTTGATAGGCAGAAAGGGTTTTAGCATAGATCGGGTAGCAGCTGGAAATATGGAACCATGTTAATAGGTAAGTAAGCTTCTTGTAGATAATTCATACCGTGTTTATGTATCACAAGAGTACAGAGTAAATAAATAGAAATATGAACATGGAGCATCTCAATAGACTCCATTAACTTCCAAGAACACAATTTTTTTTCAACAGTTTCAGTTTCCAGAGAATACAGGGTGGCCGGCCCAGGCAAGAGGTTAGATTACGAAACTAAATAGAGACATCTTAGTAATTCACAAAATTACGGAGCTGTTCTTTTAAGACACATTTTTTAAACAGATTTTTCCATTTTTGACGGGATTTAATGATACGTATTTTGAAAATGTGACATTTTTTTCAAATTAATTTATAGAGTCAATGCAAATTTTAAAACTTGGTGGGTTTGAAAAGGGATAATTTAAAGAAATCGTTAACTTTAAAAGCTCATTTTGAAAATTAGTCGATATTGACCTTTACCTTTTACCTTAACGGTACTAGGTACATCTAGTTTTACATCTTTTTGAAAGTGTTCATTTATTGTTTTGACCTTTCTGAAAGTGTAAATATCTTGTTTTGACATTTTTGAAAGTGCTAATTTCTTGTTTTACATCTTTTTGAAAACGTTAATTTACTGTCTTGACCCTTTTTAAAATGTTAGTTTATTGTTTTTGCCTTTTTGAAAGTGCCAATATCTTGTTTTGACATTTTTGAAAGTGGTAACTTCTAGTTTTACATCTTTTTTAAAGTGTTACTTGATTGTTTTAGTTGTTTTTACCTTTTTGAAAGTCTTAGTTACTTGTTTTGAATGCTTTTGAAAATGTTACTTCGAGTTTTGACCGTTTTGAAAAGGTTAATTTCTAGAAAAAGCCTTTTCTAAAGCATTCTTTCCGTGATTTCCCAGTAACGAATAGGTTAACCTATAAAAAAAAGTGGAAATTTTAGTCAAATTTTGAAAATTCGTGTCTTCTTGACGAAGTGTCAGTTTTGACAGTAACTCTGTAAAGTATTTAAAATTTGAATTTCCGGCCCACCCAGTACTGTACAGTAGCAGCGTGCGAGTGTTTACAGTCATTGCTCTAGTCTCCACTTTCACATCCACTCAATGATGGTGGTGGCTTTAGCACATGGGTGTCGGGACTAAATGCACTCCACAGACGGGACACTGCACTCTGTGTGTGTGTGTGTGTGTGTGTGTTTTGTATTCATAAAAGAAGAGCTTCTTGAGCTTTCTAGGCTTCTAGGCCTCCTTGACGGTATCCTTCCACTTTCAATTTCTGTCCAAACAATCCTTCATTACTGTTTATGTATATTTCACAGCTCTTCCCTTCTTTCTCCGTCTAATTTGCAGCTGCTGCGTCTGCATATAATTTGATAAGCTATCGTATTTACTATGTGTAATGTGATAGTAGTGCAGGCTGTAGATCTATTGCTTGGTTTGCCGTTTGGTAACATGATTATAGGCATAGCCAGAGCCCAACGTCTACTTTTTGGTTTAATCTTTGCCTATACATAAATCTAGTGCTATACTCCAATGAGAGTGAGTCTCCAGATTCCAGATTACAGACATTACAGATAGGACACCACGTCCTGTACAATAATGTATTAATAGCACTACTGCTCCAGTTTTTTGAGATCTACACGAGCAATTCCATAGATTGCCTTGCTAGTGTGTAGTTAGTCATATCCATACTTTCCATAGCCATAGCCATGTGGAGATAAAAATGAATGTGCATTATTTCCCAGTGAAAAAGGAAGCTGACAGAGTCAAAAAGGGGAAGAGCACCACAAGAAATATTCAGTGAATTTACTCAGTTTTTTATACATGGAATTCAAATTATGCAACATTAATAATTTTTCAAGCATATTTTAAATGCTTTTGCTGTATAGATAAAGTAGGGCTATAATTACCTAGGTATGCATACCATCTGTAATTGTATAGGGACATACGGCAAACTGTGTAGACGGAAGGAGGCAAAGAAAAATGTGGTTTTGTTATTTCTTTCTATGAAGTTTCCCGGCTTGCAAACGCTGCTGTAGGAATACTGTTTCAAATGTGGTTTGTATTTTTGTAGACGGAAAACGCAGAGTGCAAGTAACTATAGCATTCACACTTGTTCAAAAGTAGCAAAGCTGCTATTTGCACTTTTCAAAAGTAGAAGAGTTGTTATTTGACTTTTCGAAAGCAGCAAAGCTGCTATTTGCAGTTTTTCAAAAGTAGTAAACCTTCTATTTGCTTTTTTTAAAAGCAGTGAACCTGCTATTTACATTTTCAAAAGTGGCAAGGCTGATACTTACACTTTTCAAAAGCAGTAAATCTGCCATTTACATCTTTAAAAAGTGGCAAACCTGCTATTTGAACACTTTCAAAAATAGTAAATAAACAGTTTAAACTTTTTCAAAACTGGAAAAACTACTATTCCCCCTTTTCATAAGTATTAAAACTACCATAAGCACTTTCTAAACACTGTAAACAATCATATTAATACTTTTTATAAAAAACGGTTTAAAATATGTGAAGCCTTGTACATACCTACCTACAACTGGTAACGGGACAAAATGGCGTGGACAAAATGGCGTGGGACAAAATGGCGTGGGCACAATGGCGTACGGACCAAATGGCGTACGGACCAAAAGGCGTACGGACCAAATGGTGTACGGATGAAATGGCGTAAAGTCGTAATAAGGAAAGTATAGGGTGGGAACCCATACTAAAAAAATAAAATATGTAATAAATAATGAAAAGATTTACGTAAGGTAGAACGAAAACACTTGCTGCTCTTTTTGCTTTTCGGAAATTGTGTTGGCCCTTAAAAGGGCC
Source organism: Dicyrtoma fusca (assembly GCA_034695205.1). Lineage (NCBI taxonomy): Eukaryota > Metazoa > Arthropoda > Collembola > Symphypleona > Dicyrtomidae > Dicyrtoma > Dicyrtoma fusca. Next base: position 217 of record JAQFZC010005128.1, on the reverse strand, counting down.
GTTGGTTAATCATAAAAACAGACATAAAAAACTATCTTCTGTAAGAAATTAAAATAAAATAAAAGTCGTGACACAAATCACAAAGTAAATGGAAATCATTTAATGCAAGTCAAAGTTGTGCGCTATACCCCTGAGGTAATCTTCTGTGCAATGATTTCCGTGTAAATATTTAAATCCCACAATCATGAATGTACTATTTTTACATGGTGTGCTAGAC
>JAQFZC010005127.1:0-14740 GCA_034695205.1 Dicyrtoma fusca | reverse complement strand
CTAGTAAATGCCACTTTTTCAAAACAGTCAAAACTAGTAAATGCCACTTTTTCAAAACAGTCAAAACTAGTAAATGCTACTTTTTCAAAACAGTCAAAACTAGTAAAACACTTTTAAAAGGTAAAAAAACTAGAAATTACCATTTTCAAACTGGTCGAAACTAGAAATCAAGATTTTCAAAACATTTGAAACTAAATATATTACCGTTTCGAAAAGGTTAACCTTTTCTAACAGACGGTGTCGGTTTCACTTTGACTGATTCTAGTTGTTGTTGCGGTCATTTTGCATTTATTTTTTTCAAGTTGAAATCGACAAAAACTGATCCGCAAGAGCAAATACGCTATAAAATATTTGCCCATGGATCCAAAAAACCATCTGGCTCTCCATACGATCCATTATCTGCAGGAAAGCAATAATAAGTCAATGAGAATTCAAGTGTACTGGAATAAAGTGCTTTTTTCACTTATTGCACTCACTCGAACAACTCACAAGCAGCAAACAGTCAACAGTAGGACAGATGATACACGTGGTTGCACAATACTGGATTATTTCCAAATTTTGACTCATTCTCAAATAATAATTTATTTTTTTACAACCTTCCATTTCCATACAAACCTACAAAATATTTATCAGCTTTTTCATACAGACAACAGACGTTTGCTAGCCCAGATTGTATGACGTCAATTTTTTGCGAAATCCCAAAAAAGTTCCTGGATGACCTTGCAATTTTATGAACAAAAGTATCACAATAAACTACTATGTACAACGTAAAACACGTGCTTCCAAATTTACTACAAAATTCTAGCTTTCCCTACAAAAGGCAATCTCTACTTTACTCCTTTTTATGGAGCGAAAATGAAATTGACAAGGAAGGAAGAAACAACTTTCTGCCTGCGTAGATGCTTCCTGAGTCAATGTCAAACAACAAACAAGAAGCACAACGAAAGAGAAAAAAAAATCATGTAAAATACAGAGAAAGCAATTTCACTCCATTTATGATGGTTTGTGTACTTTGTACGACGTACATCGGTTGTTTACAAGGAAATTGTTCCCGATTCCATTTAATCATACTACAGCATGTACATATTCGAGATCCTCCAAAATGTCTAAAAGATAAAAAGTGTCTTGACTTTGACTTACTGTTTGTCTTTCGAACTAGCTGGCCTTGTCACGTATACTTCCATTGAGAGCCCATGAATACTAAATAATCGGTTCGCTTCAAAACTTGACTTCAAAGTGCATCACATAATGGAATGATTTATTGCAGCCTCGCCTCCCTCACCCACATCAAAGTTGAATGTGGATCGAAGGCTCTCTTTAGTTTAAAGATGTGGAAATGCATTTGAATTTTTATTCGGCATTGTAGGACGTAAGGATAACAATGTACATACATGTAGGTCAGTCAATCTTTTCTCTTACGTGTCCACCCACACAATAATCTACCCAAATGTCAAATATTTTTCACTTTCACAAACTATATAATCTAGATGCCAGTCCCTATTTATACAAGAGGCTAACAAGATGAAAATTGCATCAATTTTGGTCCTATTACATTAAATGAGGCCATTATTTATAGTCAAATAGTGGGTGGGCCGCTGTATTACATGTATAATATTATTATTAGAACGATATTTGCTTCCAGCAACTCATCTATTATTCATACACTGACTGCCCACTTTACAAAATAACGTTTTTATTTTTCGGATACAAATGGGCTGGAAACAAATAAAAAATAGAAAATAGAGCAAATTGAATCACGTTTATATAATTGGCAGAGTATTACATTGCAAACACAATGCATAAGTTTTATTTGCTGTAGTACCTTCATCGATACATAATACTTCCGAATTTGGTTCATGTGAAGCAGTTTAAACGTGTATGGCTAGGTAATTATTTAATTACGACTGCTAATGCACTTTAAAATTGCTTCATTACAAATTGTACCGTATTAAGTACCTAAACTGGTTTTCAATTATTGTACATTTCATACATTTTATTCCATACAAAAGAACCTTGCCTTCATTTTCCCCATCCTTTATAATGTAAAGCAAATATGAGGGGCTCAGGGGAAATTGCGGTTGGAAGATTGGAATTTTAATCCAGAAAACGAAGCCTTTGACGGTAACGTCATCATAAATCGGTATTTTAACTTTCGTGTTATTCCAAACATATAGTTAGTAGTTTAGTACGTACATAGTACTTTTGTGCATTGGCATTGAGTGGTCGAGTCGAGAAACTTCCGTGCTTGTAGCAATTTAATAAAAGGGCTCCAAGAAAAATAAATAGTTGAGATGATTATGTATATAATTTAGTTACTAAAAGGGAATTTAGATTGTGAGTTGATTAATGTGACGACATTGCGTGCTTCCCACTACTGCTACTGTTACTTATTTCCCTCGAAATAAAATAATTTGGAAACATGCACAGGCAAAGAGGTTGCCTTAGTTTTTCCACCTATATTTTTTTTAAGTTTACTTCTCCGTCTTGGATTAGAGGGAGGTAGGTAGGTGGGTGGGTTAGATTTTCTTTGGCAGTAGCTTTCGGCTTTCGGGAATAAAAATTATTATTGAAATAGAAATTGGACTACTAGCTATATAAACACCTAGTATATACGGACTGTCTCTCGTGAATTGAATACTGGTTAAAAGGTTCATGAGGATAATGCCAAGCCATAACGCCAACGCACGAAAATACAATGTTTTGCAAATACGAGTTAATACAACTTCCCCGTTGACTTTTGGAGCCCACAACCCCACCAAAATATACAGCAGAAAAAAAGAAACGTATGTAGTTGCAAAGCAAACAAAATAATGTAAAATGTAATGCACTTACAAAAGCAAACCAAATATGACATGTAGCAGCTTCCTTGCTACCTACGTACGTTTTGCTTTCCGTCAAAATAAAGGGAAACTACAGGAGAAGAAAGTCGGTATTGGGAAAATGATTAATTGAACAGTGGAGAAAGAATAAAATGAAATGGAGAGTCAATATTTACTTTGTAGACCAGAACCATGCAGAGACCAAACCCAAGGAGAACATTGCATTTAAAACGAAGGAAAGTAGTAGATACATACGTAACCGATAACCTATAAAATATACAATATACAGACGTATGTAATGTACAGTCATAAAATCGCAAATCTCCAGCCAATTCTGTAAAGGGTATTTCTTTCTATACAACTTGTAAATTTTGCTATTATAGTAATCAAATTGCTTTTTCACTTTTTTAAAGGATTTCTGATGTCTCTTTTGAAGTACCTAACTTACTGAAATTGCAAGTAATTATAAATACCAATTTTTGAATTCGTTTTACAGTATGAGAAAAGGGAGCATACCCGAAAAGGTTACCTGATACAAACCGACTTTTTAAACATTGCATTTTACCTAAAAAGTATGGCTTAAAATCTGAATTTATAAATTATGAATATTTTCCGGGCGAACTGTACATACCTACATAGGTAGGAAGGTAGAGGCACCTACATCGACTTTTAAGATGCAAAATTATTTCGCATTACGTATAACGCAGTACAGTCCAAATTGTGAATGACGAGAGCATCAACTACTACAATTTCGGGGGTTTTAAATAAAGCCCTGCTAGTACTCATCTCATACATTTGTTATATGAAACGCTGCGCTGGTGCTCTTAGTTACTATAAATGAAATAAAACTTTGAAACAGTCTCTATGCTTAATACAAGCTTCTCAGAAGTTAATCATACGCACACCCCCAAGCGATTTTGACGTAACTTGAAGTAACGATGTACAAAAGTCTGACTCTGATAATAATAAGCTGGAATAACAGAAAAGGAGATTATCTTAAATGGAGGGGGAGGAAATAAGATCAGATAGTTTTTAGAGACCCACAGTTGACAGTACGTGCGTAGGTTTAAATAATCTGCGAATCCTCTAGGCTTTCTTTAGCTACTGACGCGACGCTAGAATGTAAAACTGTCTTCAAAATACACCTACGTCTCCAGCCATCAGGCATCTGCAAATTGTAACAAAAATGATAAGATTATTTGAAACATTGATAAAATAATAAAAATTTGAACACCTTCGCAACTTCAACGATGCAATAACAAAATAACAAAGTCTGAATTACTTAAATCGCCCACGTTCGACACAGAGAATCATATGAATAATAGCTGAAATGGCTCAAAGTCATATAAAAAATAAAAAAGAAGCCACTCAGCGTAAATAAAAGGATCAAATTTGCAAAATTCTATCACAAAGTTGTAAGGCATCCGCTTCGAAAACTGACTATAGTGAGTTGAAAAACAAAACGAATTCTGAAGACGCTCTATTTGTGCTTTTATGTAATTCAAATCTAACCATTGCATTGCATCGGGTCGACGAGAGAGATCCAAGTTGAATCATTCAACAGTGAGCATCCAAATCTGCCCAGCTCGACTCAAGCTGTTTAACATTTCAAAATGAAAACACTCATGAATAAAAGAGTGGAATATGCTTTAAAGAAGGAAGAGGGTCCTCCAAGAACTTGAGTCCCTATGTTCTCGAGTTCCCTGGGTTTATTATCGTAAGGTCTTTCTTTCTGTCTTCTGTAGCATTATACGCCAAACTATCAACATGTGAACCTAAACTTTCGAGTCTCAAGTGATGCCCAAGGCTCGAGGAAAGTAGAGGAGACATGTTAAAATAATATCGCATCGTCTATGTCAAGCCATAAGTGCTTTTCCAAATTTTCAACTATGAACTAGTGAATAATGCCCTTCCATGTAGAATGCGTATCTAAACTAGAAAAACACAACATCTCGATCTGCGTTTGGGAGATTTACTCTATTTCGCTATTTTGAGATGGTGATGGTACTTTCCCCCGTCAACATACAACAACAGTATAACCTACTTTTACAATTTCCAACAAAAAATATGGATCACAGTTTCCCTGAATGTTGAATGTTGAGCGAGCATATAGAATATAGAAGATAGGCAAATGTTGAATGGCAAAAGTGCACTTGAACATCTAACAAATATGTGAGTATCTACTCAACATCTAAAAAATATAGGAAATAATATGGTAATCCAACATGTCAGCTTTTATCACCAGCAGGTGAATATATTTGTGGGGAATAAAATGAAACTGAGGACATGGGCTTAGAATGTTCAAGGAAAATCCGAAAAATGTTAAACTAAAACCTTTCGGCCAGGCAGGTTAAGAACACTTGAGCTGGCAAACTTGCAGCTGGTGATGAACTTCTTAATCCGCCCAAACCGAAACCGAAATAGAAGATGCACAGTAAAATAACAGAAGCACCGAATAGTACGAGTATAAAAGTCTTGCGAATTAGAAAAATGAATTTGGAATTACCAGGTCAACCAGTCCACTGGCGGCTGGTGTTCAACCTATGCAGTTGGTTTTGCTCAGTTGGGCCAAATGATGCATTATTCGAGGAATTATTTTCAACGGTCAACAGTCAAAATTAAAATCATGAAGAGTTTATCTTGTACAACGTGGCGCTTTTGAAAGATTCCAGTTTTTTAAAAAAAAATGGAAAAATATATCTATTTGTGAGGAAAAAGGGCTGGCCACATTTAGGGCACCGGTCACAATAAGGTGCACTGACCCTACAGTTACAGGTTACAGTTGACAGTTGTTAGTACGATTCCTTCCGAATATTAAGGCTTTCTAACACAAATCGTGGAATATTTGCAAGGCAAGGAATATTGTTGTCAGAGGGCAGCAAAAATCGTTGGTGACGATCACTTTGTTTCAGTTAACTGTATGTCAACGGGCAACGGTCAGCAGGCAATTTATTAATAATTACCAACTATTATTGTTTTAACTAACTTAAATTCCAATTTACATACTAGCAAACGGAGAAATTGGATCGCCGATTTAAGTATTTCGTTTATCTAAGCAGTCTATTTATGGAAAGCTCTCTTACAATCCCAACGATAATGATCAAAGTTATTGATAATAGTTTTGAGCAACTTTTTTAATTATTAATTATGTAACTTCTGCTACCTATGGTTTTGCAGCCCTTCCGTATTTCTTTCTGGGTCGAAATAATAACGATGTCTACTATTTCAGTTGCACTACAAAAAATCAATGGATCTAACGTGACATGGGAAATTAAGGAAACGCCACCAAGGAAGCACTGAACACTATAAAGAAGTCACCGCAAAATGCAATTTCCGTTTCGGAACTGATTGGTGACTGGACCGTGGTTCTGTTTTTGTTGCCCTGCTCTACATTCAACATTATAAAAACTGGAACTGGGGTAAGCTATACGTTTTCATATCAAGTATTTAGTTGATAGTGGTCAGTAAAGCGGAAAGAAATTGTCGAAAAATGACGAAAGCTTGCATGTACGTATCTACTTTTGACTTTAACAATATAATAATGTAATAACAATAATTAACTTTTATTTTCTCTGGCGACTTAAGCTCGGCAAAGATGAAAGATGACTTTCAATAACTAACCGTGGGATCATGGATCATGGTCGGTCATCGGTCATATGGGTTTCGGCTGCCGGGCGTTTCAATTAGTTGTAAAGCGTAATTAAATCAGAGATAGGACCAACCAGCCACTATTACTTGTACCTATAGCTATAATAATAATGGTGAAATAGGTAAGTATCTAAAGTACTTCATTAAATGTATATTTGTACATTATAATAGTTCCTAGGTTACGTAAACGAAAATTAATTAGTCGTGGAAACAAAATGAAGCTCAATCCAATATTTAACAGTAATTTGTAATAATGTGTCCAGTCCACAGAGATTAGCAATCTAGTTCAAAGCTGATCTATTCTATGGTTTCGCTAAATCTTACAAAAAGCTACCTTTTGAAAGACCGTACAACATAATTATAACATATAACATCTGACATTTCATGATTACTGATTACTAGTTTTGTGTGTTTGTTAGGTATTACTTTGGCTTTGGTTCCCGATGAAAATTCTTTGAAGTTTATGTAACCCAGATAAAAACCGATGAACGACCAACACATCTACGGCGCCCTATCATTAAGCATCATTATATATTGTTATATTATTGCTTAATCTAAACTAAATCGTTGAACTTCGTTGTTAGTAAATATAATAATTTGATGCTTACATACAACATATAGCTAGGTTATGCATTTTGTGATTCGTTGGTTCACTATTTTATTAGTGTTCGCTATTTTTTCTTGAAAGGGGATTTGGAGAAGTGTAGTTTGATAGTATCAAATGACAAGAAACGTAATTAATAATTAACTCTTACTGTTATTTGTCGCTATTGATCAGAAAAGCAATATACCTATGCGAGTAAATTAGTAGTGTTGCAATCAAAAACGTAATTAACTATGAAGAAAGAGTAACCAGTTACCGGTCGGTCGAGTATGTACCTGAACTAACCTATTACCTGGTTGGATATATGATATAAAACCTATTTAACAATTAATTCCTTTTTATAATTGGTTTCATTCATTTATCATTTCTGTTTGTTGTATTTAGGACGAGGAATGCTACGAACGATTTTTCTTTTGATGTAACTTCTCCGCTCGCACGATGATTTCCTGAATATTTATCATGGAAATGGGAAGAAGAAAAAGCTTGAAGAACTGATGAAATTGCTATTGTGACTCACCCGCAGTGCAGAGTCGTGTGTCTTCGTCGTATCCGTCAGGACAGTCAGGTGCTCCATCGCAGAGATACTGGATACTGATGCACTTTCCATCCCCAGGACATTTGAATGGCTGATATGGATGACATAGGTCACCTACGGTAACATGGATTACATTACATTTAATATCAAAATAATACTACAATAATTATAATAACATAAATAAACCTCTTATGACGTACTTTTGTATGTGCACCTTCAACATACATAACATTAGGAAAAATTCATGAGCACTCCTAGAAAATACTCAAAAGCCTCAATGGGGTTTGCTTCGGCTTTCGTTTGACTTGACATTACAGGGACTAAAATATCCTCAAAATAATTAATTACTGCTTCAAGCACTCGCTCGCTCTGCTGTCCATGCTCATGAGTTATTAAAACTAACAACAAAAGACCGACTACGGACTAGTTTGATATGATAGGAAATAGGAATACGAGCATATGTTCCAAGAACCATCACCTCAAGTGCTTTTATCAATTAATTGTTACTTTTATAGGTACCTACTTCCATTTCTTGCCCTACCAGCGGTGGATGAAGCGTTTGGGAAACAAAGTAAGCAACAGCACAGAATGAATGAATGAATAGAAGCTCAACTCAATGAAAACTGGAGTGACGATTATGCCGAAGAATTCGTGAACGTGATGTAGACGGGTTGAAGCAAATACATTTTATATCACAAACGATCCTCCAGGCTTACTGTGAACTACTTCGAATTCGAGTACAACCCAGTTTTGTTTTGCATTTTGCAGTCACAAAAGAGTTTCCCTTTGTTTCAAAGGAGAGTTCTAGAATTTATGAATTTATTTTCATTCCTTTGTGTGTTTGAACAGTGTATGTACATATAGTGTCAAAGCTTCCAGTAACCTTTTCCGCTTACGGTCCATGTTTCTCATTATAATGCTAACAAAAGCACTTGAATACAATACACAGTTGTTGCGGACGAATTTTGAAGTAGAGCGTATTTTAGGCAGAAAATGTTGGCAGCTTACGAAGCGAAAATCGGATATTTCTGTTAGGTATTTAAAAAAAGTGCCAGTTCAAATGGGGCTCTTGCAATAAAATGGTTTTCTGATAGATATTTAGGTATTTATATATATTGCTCGTTTTAATAAGATTTGGCTATTTTTATTTGAAAGGAAAAGAATTCGGGTAGAAAAATTAGGATTAGTTAACTAAATTAAATGCTACCCTTGAAAAATTGTAGGCAGAAAAACCTTATCTAGTAGGTATCATACAGTTTAGTCACTAAACTTTAAAGTCCATTCAATTCGGGGTATAAAATAGGCTCTAGCAAAAAGTGATAGCATCGTATCTATCCATAATAATTCTTACATTTCGAGTTTAGACCATCACTGTTAGATATTTATGCATTTTGTAGGTTTATTCAATGTTCGGTTTATAAATTAAATATATTCTGGGAAGAACTAAAGACAGGAATTCTGCACTTATCAACTATTGCGAAAATTGCCGTCATTAGCATGTTACCTAGGCCCTGTTCTAGGCTGCAATGACTGAAACGAATGGCTGTGGAGTAGATTCCCTTAGGTGGTAAGGGTAACTAGGTATGCATTTACAGTTTCCTTCATGCACAAATAAGTATGTATTTTCGTATTTTCGACGACTAACTCTTTCGTTAAATATTAACCATTGATAGTAGCACTGCAAATTTTACAAGTGAATTATACATAGCCCAGTACTTTGTCCTGCATGTATAGCAGTGCATATGTAGATATTCGTGTATAGGTGAATAGCAATGCATCGAAAATGTTAAAGAATTGAGAAGTTCGTTGAAGTTCAGCAAAATCACCTATTACATTTTTTAGTACTACCATGATCTATTTAAATCGTAAAGTACCTATAAAGCATCATTTTGGCAGCATCATGTCGGAAAGATCGTGCTTTACTATTTTAAGCATGTAACTATCATACTTTACTATTTTAGAAAAATATCAGGAATGTATTCTACCTCGTAACATAATGGTTTTCGAACTCAAAAAATTCTAGGTAACAAAAAGGTAATTCTATTGTTTTTAAAGAAAATGTTTGATTCCAGATAGTTTGACCTAGTATACATAAGTCCCCATAATGGAATGGACCATAAAATGTAAAAATCAAATTAGACTAGGTATAATCGAGTAGAATAAATAGGTATGTTGGTCAGTCAGTGTTAAGTTGTGGGAGAGATATACTCGTAAAATGGAAAAGTTTATTAGTTGTTAGTTAGTGAGCAATGAGCCGTTAGACGCCCACATAGCTTCCACAATTAGTTAGTCTTGTCGTTGCGTTGCTCAGCTTCCGTGGAGTTCAACGTCAGAATTCATGTACGGTTCGGCTAGTAAAGCAACCAAACTACATAGAATCCGACTCGTAAAACAGGAACAAAACATATGTTGCAAGTACAATAATTAAAGGAAAGTTAAAGCTCCAATTTCTCTCCTCCAGAGAATTTACTTCAGGGCACTTAATTTTATTGTTTATGAGTTTCTTCCCCACACGCCAGCTTCAACTTCCTCATTCGGTTCTCCCTTTCTCGGTGTATAACCCTTTATGGTTTTACAACCGCAGCTCAATATGAAGAGAAGCCAGCCAAAACCGAAACTGAAGAATCATTACAAGTATTTGTAGGGAAAGTCGAAAAAGAAGTGAGAACTGAGAACAAAGAAGTAAAAGTTGCACTTTTCTGCAGCGCAATCAAAAATGTTGAGCTGAAATTGTCGAATCGAAGACCCATTAATTTTGATAATGGGTAGAACTTCGTCAGACCTGTGCGTCCCCTATAAATTATCCCAACTTCTGGGCCATGTAAAACCCCTCCTGTAGATGGGTCAATTTCTTTGTGTTCACACTGTACGTGTGCAATATTAGACGTGGAAGGGCTGTTCAGGGGCTGCAGTGGAAACGGAACTCATAAAAAATTCTATGTAACCAATAATTTCTTTTCTACTCAACTTCCTTTTTTTGTTTTATTTGTTTATTTGCAGATATGGGGAAATCGAGTAGGAAAAGGACGTTGCAAATAATACCATTTGGCCTGAAACAAGCAGGTCTAACAAAAAATGCAAACCGAGATCTTTACACGTTTTCTTAAGGGACGAACCTTTAAATCAACGGTTTAAACAATTTATAACGAGCGATTTGAATTTTTTAAAGAGGAAAACTATAACTTTATATCCCACAAAAGTTTAAAGCATAATGCTCACACGCTTAATGACAGGAAAACAAGATGTTACTGTTCTGTTAGATAAAAAGCGATAGGCTCTTTGTAAAAATGGTTCCAAAAATATAGAAAGGTAAAGAAAATTGGGGAAAGCTGGAACAAAGTAAGGATGGAACAGGGAAACGTGACTTTTCTTGGGTTTAGGAAAATTAATGTAGTATTGCTTTTACACGTAATTCCGTAGTAAACTATAAAAATATGTGAAAAAAGGAAGAAAAATCTTACCGTCTCGTTTATACTTTTGGAGATCGTACAGTTTTTGCAAGTCAATGGAGTACACGGCTGATGAACAGAAGGTCACAAAGAGAAGTGCAAGAGCAACACTACTTCCCAACATCTTGATGATTTTCATTTGGGTTGGACTCAACTTTTAAAAAAATATTTTTGCCTCGCAAAAAAAAAAGCAGGTATTGTTTTGTCTTTCACTTTTGTCTATTATTTTTTTGTCGTTTGGAATTGTTTATACGCGAATTGTAACAGTTTTTAAACTTTCAGAGTAAATTAGCTCACCGAATATAATATGCAATTTTATTTTCGAACAAAGGCTCCTTTTAAGTAAACCTTATTTGTGTAGCACCTTCCAAATGTACATAAAAATTCTTATCTATTTAAATTGCGGACCATGCAGATGGAATTTCAAAACTGCTTTGTTTCCAAATAGTTTTGCTTTTAGAATCAGCAATAAATTGTTTCTTATATATTTTGCTTAGAACTATTCCTATCAGTTTATAATCTCTGTAGACACAGGTACTTGATATGTTACTTTTTTTATCCCTTAATTTATCTACAGTACTGTACTCGGTATGTATGTACTACAGACAGATACTGTTACGAATAAATGTATGATTTTGATATCTGGATAACAAAGTAGAATCACAATCCAGAATTTTGACACGAACAAGAAACGACAAATATATGTGTATGTTGTACAAGAATGCTCAGGACTGACAAGGATGTGTAGAATAACTTTTGATTTTTGATTTTGGTTTTGGTGAGCGCAGGTTAGAACTCAAAATGAGAATGGTAGGTGAAGCAGCAACGTTTGGGAGTTACTTTGTCCACCCGAAGAAGCAGCGGCTGTAGAAGAGAAGGACGAGAGAAGAACCGGAGTCGGCAGGTACTTGGAATCAACTGGAGATGAAAGCCTCTGCCCACAATATATATATTATGGGAAACAGACCGAAACCGAATTTCTTACTGCCAGCGTCAGTGTTATGTTAGTACCAGTGGTCAGGGGCTTTGCAAAAATAACGTTATACAGCAAACGGTGAGACTAATTCTTTAAATAAAGCTACAAAATAATAATGCAGAAAAATACCCTATGTTAAATGCTATGTAACCTCTTCACAATACGCTCTGTGATGTAATAACTGAATGCCCCCTTGCCCATGTACTCTATATATGTATGTGCTGTTACTTTTCTGTAGATCCTCCAGTTCTTCTGTTCTCTGCCTACTGCGCCGAAAGTTCACCTTACATTTCCACCATCCCTTCCTTCACAGTCACACAATGTACATCTGTCTATTTGCAACTATCACATCTACAGATAGGAATGTATAAACTAAACTATAGCTCGGACCCCCAGAAGTGAAGCTAAAGACAAGCCGACGAACCGAATCCAAATATCCCCGACTTGATAGGTATACACTACGTAGGCACAATGTAAACTTTTGCCTTGTTAGAGACGTAGGCGCTTTTCCATTTCCTTTGGCATTTCAGAGACTATTTTAAAAGGCTATCTGAGCTAGACTGCTAGAGGCTAGAAGACGGACAGAAAAAACTCCAAAATGTTAGATAATTTTTAAGCAGATTATATTTTGAGAATTCGGCACTCACTTGCAGTTTTGCAGTAAAAAATATTTTTTTTGCATTTTTAAATTTTTAACCGAGTCCGAAAAAATCTTTGAGAAATATAGCAGGCTTTCCCAATTATTATCAGCAATTATTGACACTAAACAAATATGACAAACTTAATCTTCTGTTAACCTATTAGAAACTGGGGAAGCACAGGAAGAATGCTCTAAAAAGTGTTTAATTCAATAAATTAACTTTTTTAAAACCATCAAAACTAGCAATTAACACTTTTCCAAAACGGTCAAATCTAGAAAATAACACGTTTTCAAAACTTTCAAATCTAGTAAATAACACCTTTCCAAAACTTTCAAATCATGTAAATAGCACTTTTCCAAAAAGCTCAAAAATAGTAAATAACACTTTTAAAAGGTCAAAATGTACAAATTCGACGTTTAAAAAATGGTCAAATCTAGAAATTACCGTTTTCAAAAACATTCAAAACTAAGTACATTGCCGTTGCGAAAAGATTAAGGTATAACACTAACAGCAAACGATAAGCCCTTTAAGCTATCCTCAGTGTAGAACAGTGGGATTTTTGTTGGTTAAATAAAGTAGGTATTTCATACAGCATGGTTTTTTGGTGAAAATAGTCTATATTGTACTATCTGTTTCCTTTTCCTTTCCGTTTCCTTTCCCTGGCTTGGCTTCTTTTCTTTCACAGTTTTTCCTGCTGGCAGATAGAACAAAAAAATTTTGAGTTTGCTTTATAGTTTTAGTTCCTTAGTAGGAGTAGGTGTGGGGAACACGCATGCCGTGTTAAGCATTGCCATCATGTCTTTCGTCTTTGGGACTGGGAATTGGATTTTATTTCTGCACGTCATTCAACATTTTCTTTCTTTTCCTTTTTTTTTTCGTCACTCCTCTTCTACATTTGTAGTCTCAGTGTACTCTGCTTATACGTACATACATATTTGTACCTACATAGTTTTTTTCCCCCTGAATCATGATATCGTCTGTGTAAATGCAATTTGTCCAGTGTATGCTTAGTTGCAATGTGTCCTCAAAATGATATTTTCCATTTTTGAAAAAGTGTCATTTACTAGTTTCGACCATTTTGAAAAAGTGTCATTTACTAGTTTTGACTGTTTTGAAAAAGTGTCATTTACTAGTTTTGACCCTTTTGAAAAAGTGTCATTTACTAGTTTTGACCGTTTTGAAAAAGTGTCATTTACTAGTTTTGTCACATAATGATATGTTCCATTATAAGGACTTGGGACATATTGCAATTAAGCTGAGACTGGACTTGGGACAAATTGCATTTACACAGACGGTATGTATTTCTATTTCTATAGATAAACACACGTACAGTTGGATCGAGTCAGTCAGTCAGTCAGTCAGACTACTGCCTGTCTAGCACAGAACACTGCACTCCAGCTTCAACAACTAATACTTCTCATTTTACTTTTTTTTTTACAACTTTGCTGACTGCATTTGATTTTGATTTTTTTTTGGTTTTCAAAAATGATCTCATGTTGCTATGTTCCTCACTAGTCAGGTTCTCTCATGTGGATGTTTTCATACTTAATGTTTCTATAAACACAATCACACACGTTAGCGTTAAATTTTTTTGTTTTGTTTTGTTTTGTTTCTTTTTTGTAAACTAACTTCCAGTTTATCTGAACCAATGTACGAACGAGAATGAGACGCCAATATGAGTGGCGTTGCCAGGAAGGGTCACAACAATAGTTCATAATATTGTGTAAATCAAAATTATTTTTGAGCTCTGATTGTAACCCTTGGTGGTTGATCAAAACTGATTGTATTGTAAGGGACCTTGCGTATTATTATGACCTGTCGTTCTAAACTGTATATCGTCTGTGTAAATGCAATGTGTCCCAAACCAGTCTCAGCTAAATTGCAATATGTCCCAAGTCCATATAATGGGAAATATCATTGTGTGACAAAACTAGTAAATAACACATTTCAAAACGGTCAAAACTAATAAATGACACTTTTTCAAAACAGTAAAAACTAGTAAATGACACTTTTTCAAAACGGTCAAAACTAGTAAATGACACTTTTTCAAAACGGTCAAAACTAGTCA
>JAQFZC010005126.1:0-14741 GCA_034695205.1 Dicyrtoma fusca | reverse complement strand
CAATCACACTTCGCACCTCTTTCCATATAACATGGAACCTATAAAATTAAAAAACTAAAATCGCTCCTTGCCCCTTTTCTATCTTTCTGCCTCTTCTATCGGAACAACTTTCTCTTTTCTATTGTCTTTTCTATCTTTCTACCGAGTTACATTGAATGTGCTTTTTGAGAACGGTATTTTAATTTATTTAACATTAACATGGTTTTAATTTCTTAAATGACCTTTTCCGCATATTTTGTGTGGAACAACTTGTGTAGGCTTTGATATATTTTTGCCATTTTTTTTTGCGTCGAGTCGGTTGATTCGCCGTTGAAACTGAAGCTACCCCGAATTGTGTGTCTTCCTACTTAACTTTGTTGCTCTTTCTTCCTTGTGAATATTGAGCAGTCGCTTTGTTCTTCTTTCAAAATTTTATGGTTCAATTTCGTAGTAAGATGATTACGCTGATCTTGAGCTTATGTACGTTATGTGATGTATATCATTTATGTAATTACGTATGTGCTTCTAGTCCTCGTTGTTCCTCTCTATTGTGGGAGGCAATGTTAAGAAAGATAATAATCACACCATGCCATGTCATCGCCATTGTTTTTCAAGATATTGTGTTCTTTGTATTCTCGTTCCCTATTCCCTGAAATTATACATTTGTTTTCTAGTTCCTCATGTTGGTTTGTAAATATTGTAAAATGGTTCAGACTGAGATGTGGACATTATTAAATAAAATGATTCGAATTTGAGCATCGCAAAATAATGTTGTTCTATATGAATTATTCACACATATTATTTCCATATTTAATTTTGTCAGTTAAAACCCTCGCTGTACTACCACTTACTATAAACTAATGCTCAAAAACAAGAAGTAAATGTCGGGAAGAATTTGTATCAACTCGCTTGTACATATGTACATGTTAAGTACGTCGATTCAGGAAAATAGCTACAATACGAAAATGTAGATAACAGGTAGCAACTTTGACTAATTTAATTATAGGCATATCTCATATAATTTCTGTACGCTTCTTTAAACATATTTAATTAATTTTTGTTTGAAGTTTTTTTGCTGCATAATTATTAATTATGCAGCAAAAAAACTTCAAACAAAATATTTTCAAGCAGTTGAATAGTCGTTAAGAAGCATAGAAATTTTAGCGCGAAGGCTTAAGTTTTTTGAGTTGAAACTCGAGGCATGAAAGAAGAAGCGGGACGCCGGGTCTTAGGTCACACAACACAACAGCAATACAACAACAGAGGACGGACGTACAGATTTTTACTTTTTACTCGGGTCATGGAAATTTAATAGTTAACTATCAACTATCTCGGATTTCGTAGTTATAATCGTCTGTAGCTGATCTTCAACTCAATTCAAGGTAAAGGCAAGCCGGGATCTAGAGATAAAACCATAAAAGAAATGAAAAGTTGCATGATGTCAGTTTTAGTTTTAACCTTTGAACATTTTTTTTATCACTCTTAGTTCATAGGATTCTATTGCATTATTTTTGTTTTATTTTAAACGTACTGTCAGTTCATATTTATTACTGTGCAAGCAAAGCGAAATAAACGAATGGTTACCTAACGAATTTACTGAATTTAGCCATTATTTTTGCTGATATAATTGCCAAAGTTCAAGTGTGAATTCGTGAATTGTAATTCATAATTGTGAATTGGTAGTTTGTTAGTGCGTTTTTCAATATAATCTACGTAGGAAAGAATGAATTAGATGTTGCGTTGATGTATGTATTTACCTACAGTCTATGACCTACTACCAACTACTCTACAGACAAGATTATTGATTACTAATTTAAGTGTACAGCTAATATGTTATTTGTTTGATTTGGTAATATTGGTCATTGGTTGTGTTGGTTATAGGAAATAAATAATAAATTACGATTGTGCAGCCAATTCCATCGTAATTAAAAATGTCATTCTACAATCGCTCGTTCCTTTCCTCGGAAGATCTTGAGCAAGATGCAGACGCAAGTATTCTCAACTCCAATATCTTTCAAGAGTTTATGGTAGATGAGTGGGAAAACCCTGTAGCTGTTATTAATGAGGAAATTAAGTGTGGAACGCAAGTCGGGAAGAATATTTCTAGAGTTCGGTGGATTGGACCAAGTGGAGTTGAATTTATTGCGGATCCTGTTGCCACCGAGTATTTTATTACGACTACGTATGCTGATGATGTGAGTCTTCATCGTAATTGTTAAACTAATTGTTAATTAACGTGCAATATTCATCCATAATTTTGATTTTATGATTTAGTTCTCCGCTTGCGAGATTACGAATTGTGTAATAATGGGATTTAGTTTAATATGTTCAAGGTTCAAGTATTACAAGATTATTCCCTTAGACCTAGTATTTTGTTTTTTTAGATTTTGTGTTGCTCGTTGTACAATTTATTTGTTAGTAATTTTATTTGAACGCTAACTAATTGGAATTACTATGTGTTTTTGTTGTTTTGGTACGTAGAATAATGATGTGTCCTTGTGGAAGCTAAGTGCAACGCTACCAGGGGCTGAGAATAGGATCGAGGCAACTTGCCTTCACAAAACTGTACTCAATGGGAATGTCACCGGTTTGGCGGTAAGTTGGGCCTTGGGAACTTACATGATTGGATTTCTTATTTATTTAGATACAATATGCTTACTACGTTTTATATACATTTTCCAATTAGCTGCTTGCTTGTTGACATTAGTTAGTGCTTCATTTTATTATAGCTGACGTAGTGACTTTATTCGTAAGATAGCTCAACTCAACATAATGATGACAAGTCTCTTGGTCTTGGTCGGAATAGTGGGAACTTGAAAGTTTTATATAAGTTTTCAAGTTAAATAAAGTAAAAGGTAAATGTATTGAAAGTCAAACTTGTTTCCGTTGCAGATTTTAGATGGTGATAACTTTGGAGTGACGACATCCACTGGGGTCATGTCCATCTTTAAGATATCGCATAAAGCGCATTCAAGAGAATCGTATGCACCAAATGCATTTAGTCTCGTGGATACTAGAGCACTTCATACATTTCGGTATGTAAATAATTAAAACGAATACGTGTGTAGATATTTTGTGTCATCGCATAAATATTATACTCACAGAAGGCTCCAATGTGCAATAAAATTACATTGTAGTTAAACGTACTTACCTACATTGCCTTGATTATTCGTAATAAAGTAATGATTAAAATACCTACTTAAATTCTAATTATTGTAGCGGCCAAATTCCTGCACCTGCAACGGACATTGTTGCAGTTGACTCTTCGTGTGTGGTTACTGTAGGGGAGGATGGCTCAATTTTCGAATATTCCGTAAAAACGAAGGAAGTCATTAGATCTTTAGGTATGGTAAATTTCGCTGTACAATTGGCAGCATTTTTACAAGTGCTTATTGCTTACTTAGGTTTGTTGCTAAAAGTATTTTCTTTATTTGACATGGACTTAATTGTTGTTGAACAGAAAAAGTGGACCCCTTGTCAATTAGCGTGGTGAGTAAAATTGGGCGGTTTGAAGTGGTGACTGGAAACGGTGGGGGTCAAATAAAATTATGGGATCTTCGAAGTCCTTCTACTCAGCCAACCATTGTTCTGTGTCCAAACATTCTACAGAACAATTTATCGGGGGCTGTGAGTGTGGCCCAGTATCCGTCACAATCCCATATCCTCTTCGCTGGCTACCAGTCTGGATGTATGGATCTTTGGGACATTCGAAGAGGAACTGGAAGTCAACCGGCAGCCAATTTAGTCGGTGAAGGTTCAGGAGCTATTGGAGAAATTCAGTTTCATAAAATTAATGAAGATCATTTCTTTACGTGTAATCAGTTGGGCTCTGTATCCCATTGGTATCCTTCCGAAGATGAAGATGTTGAAATGGTGCAAAGTATGTAAATCACAAAAAAATTTCTAAGTAGAGGATCTACAAACATGTTGGACAACTACATGTGTATTTGTATAATATTTAATTTGTTACGTAAGTTACATTGTAAGTCAGCATAACCTCATGTATAAATCATTATTAATGAGTATGTATGATTATTTTGTGAATCTAGGAAACCTAGACACTTTTACGGATCTTAACATCGAGTTTCTCCGAAGAGGATTATCCTTCATGGACTTATACACATCACCTCTAGCCATAAATTCCATTAGCATTTCTCCCAATGATAGGATTCTCTGTGGGGGTGACAGTGGAGTTGCCTATGTTACAGAAATTTCTGGAGTTTAAAATGAGTAATGTATTTTTCCACATATTATATTATACATAATAAGTTATCTAATGTAATAAATTCATTGCTTCCGGTACTAAGCATATATTGAATTCTTCCGATAACTTTATTCATGCTAGCAAATTAAATTAAATTTTGATAGGATCAGGATAATATATGGTTAAAGCATACATACTATTGCCGCAATACTGGAAGTCTGTACTATTTGTCTTCCTTTAGCTTATTTAAATACAAATATTGTTTGCTTAATTAGAATCATATTTCACACTTTGTCTATAAAATCCTCGTTTGCGTAATATTTCCGTTCTTACAATACATCCTTTCACATATTTCCTTTCTGCGTATTTTCTATGGCAGTGCAGTGCAGAAAATAGGTAGGTACTTACATTTTGTTGTTTGGTCTTAAAATAAATCGAATTCAGAAGTATGTAATTACCTGCGTATTTATTGTCAGTTCAAGTGATTCAAGTCAGAACAAATACACCAGTCTGTAATAACATATGGTTTTTAGTTATGGATTTATGAGCATCAGTATTAATGCTGATGGTAGTATAGTATACACTACTCTGTACGATTAAGCTTACTTATAGTTAGCTTAAGCGGATGTACATATAGTATTTAATTATCTTTTTAATTACTGCATCCTTTAAAGAGGCTCTCACTTCAGCTCCTATTTATCTCTGTGTAGAGTTAAATTGACTGTGGTTGAGTTTGAAAGTATAGGTATGTAATAGAAGGATAATATTTTGTACGGATTTCTAGCAATTAGGCAATAGTTATAATCGTTATTTACAGAACGCTTACGTCGGCACTCTAAACGAATACCTACTCACGTCGAATACGAAAGAGTAGGCGACTATGTTCACTCGATCTATGACGAATTCGAAGGAAATATTTGTCGGCAGTAAAAATATAAAAGTGTGTCTTGGTTCGTCTTCGTAAGTAGCTATCGTAAAACAGTTAGGTAGTTATTTATTAGGTTATATTGATGCAATCCATTTGTGTGTAGGTATGTATACTTGCTTAATATGGATGAGGAAGAGTTCGTTCATCATAAGTAAGGATTTAATGTCATATTATGTATTCTAATATTTAACCACTGTATATAGAAATTAGCAGTTTGGATTGATCGCAATATTGCGTCATCATATTTTAATATTAGCGTGTGTCGTATCCATGTATAAAGTTGAAGTTAAAACTCCTATCCTACGTTTCCAAGTAGGGAGAAATGTCGTTGTGCGCATACATTAGTCAGTTCTTATGTAATATTCATGATGTTTCATTTTCATCTTTCAGCCTTGACGTCTGTCATTGTCACTGCTGTGAATTGAACATTTTATTTCAATCTTAACAACTTACCTACCACATACCTTGTTCCCTGTCGGTGCATTTTATTACGATAACGAAACAAATCTGCGATAGCGAAATTCGATTCCCACAAAACTTATGTATGGGCAAAAGCCAGAGATAAAGCTGATATTTTAGCAATATTTGAACACCTGCGAGACTCTGACACATAAATATCAATAATTATAAAATGTTGGGTGGTAGTTTGGTTTTGTTTTTACGGTGATTGTGTAGAATTCGCTACTTGATTAAGCAGCAATGTAATCTCTACCAGTCAACCTTATTATATTGTTTTATTGCCTGCTTAGCTTGTATTTTTATTATTTTGTACGTACTACCTACCAATACCAATACCGATGCTGATTTCCACGTATACAGGAAAAGTATGCAAGGGATACCGTACGTACCACAACCACATCGCTGGTTGAAAAATGTAGGTGCGAGCGAGGTATTCTGTGTTGAATAATCATTTTTAGATGAATTCCCTATGTTTATGTAGGTAGGTGAATAGCTTTATTATCCATTTCAGAAGGCGCCGAAAGGTGGGAGGAAAAGATTAAAATTAATGAAACTTCAGATCTTTCTTGAAAGTTGTAAATACAAGTTTAGTTGTTTAGAAAACATTAATTACTTCTAAACTACTATGGCTTACACATTCAACGACGATGACGATTACTATAATATGCTCACAATAATTAAGAGTAGAATTATAGCGAAAGGCGAATGCTGTTATGCAGATAATGAGAAGTATGACACATCGGATGGATATGTATACTAGTGAAGGCTATACGAAATGAATATGATATTTACTCTTGTTATCTTTATCTGTGTTCTAGATTTCTCCTAATTTTGTATTCATTTCTCAATAATGCCAGGCTTAAGTGGATATGGGGGCAAATCATCATTGTTATCTGAATCTGTGCCTACTATAACTTTTGCCTGTATTGATCACAACTTATGTGCTATCCTCATCACTTCAGTTTAGTCTTCGGTGTATCATCGACTATATAAGTAATACAGTAACAGTATTAAGTAGGGGTGTACCTACATATATAGGTAGATAGTATAGAATAGAATTACCTCATAATATATAGATATTAGTTTGAACGTTGTATCCCTACGAAAATACGTTGTTTGTGTCTGCTGTATGATTCAAATATTTCAAACTCAGATTATCTCACCTGTCCTGGTACTTACGTATTCCATTTACGTTCACGTGCTTTATCTACACATGAGTTTACTTTCATTAGCATTCGTAAGCTAATTACATACGTGCTACGTGCATACGCTCAGCCTAACTGCATGCTCTGTAGCTTCAAAAACGTGGGAATATATTTGGTGCAGTATTATACCAAATTATAATAAAATTATTACCCAGCCATTCGCATCCCTCTTGTATTTAAATTTACAATACATTTTCATTTAATATTTGTAATTCTGCCCAGCCCAAAACTAAATTTAATTTATTTTATTTGCACTAATAAAAATTATATCACACAAAATATTCTGTGAATCCTCGTCGGCTTAGCTCTGTTTAGAATATTCGTGGCAGAAATTAACTGGTGGGCATGAAGGTGAGTTTAGACAGAGACTTCAAAGATTGATCCGCAAGCTAATTATAAAATTTTGATTCTGTTATTTATTAAATGAACTTTAAGTCCTTCTCTCTCAGTGAGATAAATATATTACCAGTAATAATTATAGTTTTTAGGATCTGAAATTCCTAAATTTATAAAATGCTACCGACAAAATTTTCAACAACCACAAATTCATTGTGTCTACTGTTACTTCTCCTTTCCTCCAATTTTTTAACAAATGTGAGGACGGAGCCGGACAATGAGGAAAAGGAAATTAGCAAGATTAGTGATAAAGACAGTGCATCTGATAGTGCTGTTGCTGTAAATTCAAAAAATGTGACAGTCACCTTAAGTGAAAATACGACTGGGACAAATTATGCCTTCGAAGAAAAAGATGTTTCGACTAAAAGTGAAAATGGGAATGCCAATAAAGCCAATAACACTACGTCGAAGGCAAAGAAAATTGAAAACGGCAGTGCGCTCTCCGCTTCAACTACCCCGGGTATTACAGAAATTATAACTACAGTTGCAAGTTCATCAGAAAACCCGAAGACGGGTTTAAGTTCAACGGTTACAGTTACTCCGGGTGGAACAACTGTAGCCACTCCTGGGGTCACAGACACACCAATTTCTATTGAGCCCGGAAGAAACACTACGGAAGTGTTTAGCAGCAGTACTGATGCGACAGTGCCAATTACGGTCACAGATGGTTCCGGCACCAGTGCCAGTGGCAGTACCAGTACAAAGGCTCCCGTGACCTACGAAACTTTCCCACCCCGTGAAACTTTCAGTACTTGGGCCCCTAAGTATTCAACTGACTGGGGTATTAAGCCCAGCACTGAAGAGAGTGGACCTCCCACATGGGCTCTTGTTTTAATTTCCCTCATGATTTGCTTCTCTTTGGTCTTCACTATCTTGTTCTTTACACGCAAGTATTGTGTCAGGTAAATTAATAATTTATTCAATACAATAATTAATACAGTGCGTAATTATGTATGTAGGTATATGCCTCTACTTTAAAATACATTTTTTCCCCTTGAATTTGCATTCAATCATACAAATGTTTTGAATGGTTTTTACTTGTGTCTCTCTTGCTTATAATAATGATAAAAAAATGAAAAATAGAGCTACACACTCCCATGATATACCGTTGGAAAGCCCTTGAAGAGTAGATTCGATAAACAAAAAGGTCGCCATGTTTATGTGGGCATTTTCATGGTCAATCAAAATCCCCAATTTGTGGTTAAAGTATGTACATAACTATACCTACATGCGATTCTTATGGAATGTCGTAAGCAATACGTGTTATATACATACATACATACTATCAATGATTTTTGGGGCGAAGTTTTTTGGAAAAAAGGAACTTTTTTTTAATTTACAGAATGAGAATGGAAGAACGTCGACGGCTTCTCCGGTCACAAGAAGGCTACTTTTTTGGAGAGAATAATGATCATTTTAATAACAATGGGGATAGATTATGACGATACCTACCGAGAAAGACATGACACTTTATTTGTTTTGACTGTAAATTATTTATTTTGTTTAATTAATTTTACTCCTACGATTTTATTGTTGAATTAATCGCGTACGTATTAGCGTTTAGTGGACGAGAGACCTACCTACCTGCCTACCTACCTACTTTTTTTCTTTGATTTTATTTGATCGTTGTTGAGCTGTAATTATTATTATTAATCATACTATATACATGCCTATGTCTACCGATGTATATATATTAATAATAATAACAATTTATTGTGTACGTGGGCTCCATCTTGCGAAAACCTGACTTGTTTGTGATTGCACTAAAAACTAAAATATATATTATGTACTTAGTAGCAAATTCTACATCAGTATTGGTTATTTGTAATTACTAAATCTTGTCTAAGCTGAAGCTGTAAGTTACTGCTACCTATAAATATTACCTGCACTACGATGTAAGTTTAAACGTAGTTGTAAGTGTATTATAAGGACGCGAAAAAATAAAACGATAGTAAATACATACATTTAACTTTTTGTATAGTTAATAAACGCCATTATTGTGGACGTGGAACACCATTCTTTTAATTTTTGGAATGCAAGACTAACTAATATGTAATTTTATTCTCCGTTAGTCGAAATCCAACTACAGAACAATTATTATTACTACAAGATTACAGGAACTAATATATAATAATTTCGCAGAATGACTGCGCGTCAGCTTCTTCGCAGAGCAATTTAATAAAATAGCCTGAATAGCTTCAGAATAAAGGAAATTCTAGATAAAATCAAAGAAATTACCTACATAAATACTGCAAGTTAAACTCTACGGTTGCAATCAAATACACAATGCAGATACTCATGAAATTATGTATTCAATTTGTAGGCCATTTTAAAATCCATGAATTTAAGTATACGTTTCTATGTGTGTTCATATAGCATTGCACGATATAATGAAATGGTCAGGTCAGTCATTAAAAAGTCAGTTGTTTTTCATTTTTTGCTTGTGTTGATTATATAGTGACCGTAGAAAATAGTGTATTCAAGTTTCGTAGCCATGACCATAATCCAGACCCATGCATGAAGGTGCTGCAAAATACTTAGCCTCGAGGACACTTCACTTTCCTTGGAGTTCTTGCATGATGCTCAGTTTCAAGTTCAAGCTCGTGATGTTCAAGCTCAAGCTTATGGGGAAGGTCGTGTCGTTTCATTATAACGTGCTTTTCTTCATGGTCCAGTTTACTTTCGTCATGATGTCCAAGTCCATAGGTCCAACCGGTACCGGTCATCAACCCAAGCTCTCGTTTCTCCCCTTCTAGGTCGTGCTCCGATTCCATAGGATGTTTTCCATGGGTCGTCTCTATAGTGGAGCCATAGCCGCCTACATTAAGCATTCTTTCCTTCAAGAGCTGGTGATGTTCATGGTCGACAGTCATTTCGTGTTCCTTGTGACCCTTCGTTGCACTTCCCAAGTGCATTCGGGTCTGTCGGATGTATTGATTACCGGGTCCGGGTACGACTGGTCTACCGGTTGACTGGAAACCACTCTGTCCCGTTGTAGTGACGGTGTAGACTTGCTCCGGCTTTGTGAAAGAGCTTCCAGGAACCATCGATATTTTCCCTTCTTCCCCGCCACTTCCCCACCCAAAGATCCATCGCTTGTATCTCAAGTGCTCGGGACAAAGGCGTTTCTTGTGCTCCAGCTCTGCAGTGGCTCGTCGCTCGCGAACACGCTCCGATTCCAGCACCGGTAAAATTTCATGATGAAGATGATGATGGTGACCGTGATCGTGGTGAGGATGTTTTTCTTTGGATTCTTTCGAATCTGATTCGGAGGAAACGGACGTCGAAGATGCCTCTTCTTCAAGGTGTTCAAAATCTGTTGGTTTCGGAAGTTCAACGAGGTGATCGTGCTCGCCTTCTTCTGGTTTAGGCAAATCAATGAGATGCTCGCTGTCTGTTGGTTTGGGTAGTTCTACGAGATGTTCTTCTTCTACTGGTTTTGGTAGCTCAATAAAGTGTTCGCTTTCAGTTGGCTTTGGTAATGCTACAAGATGATCGTCTTCTATCGGTTTTGGTAGTTCGATAAAGTGTTCGCTTTCTGTGGGTTTGGGTAATTCTTCAAGGTGTTCGTCTTCCACTGGTTTCGGAAGTTCAACGAAATGTTCGCTATCAGTTGGTTTCGGCTTCGGCAATTCAATGACATGCTCTTCAAGAACGTCTGCTTCTCTTTCCGTTGGCTTTGCATGTTCAAACAGGTCAAAAAAAGGTTCCCCTTCTTTTGGTTTTACAAAATGTAACTTGACCCCATGATCTTCAGGGGTAGTGTAGGCAATGACATGAGGGGATTCAGAGTCAAGGCCTCCGTAGCGGTCCGTTAAACTGACAACGTGTGGGGAGGCGGTTTCAAGCTCCTTGGTCCCAAAGGGAATGACAGCTCCGTTGGCACCCAATACCGAAAGTGCCAGAATGCTTACTATAATCTTCATTTTGTACTGATCGGCAAATTTCTTTCTTAATTTTTTTTTATGGTAGTGACACACAATATTTTTTAAACTGAAAAGTTGAAAGGGAAAAATTATTTAAGTGTGTTACATTTAATCACAACCAAGGGTGGAATGGGTCTGTTGTTTCTATCTGATCAGAGAGCACAACTGATTTAGTAGGAGAATCGTTCCGAGTTATTTATACACAGGATATTCAATCTCAGAATAGGCAGATCGACGCTATCGTTGCTATCACTGGAATGGAAACGGAAATCTTCTTAATTGATTTTTGTACAACATATCTGTGTACTACAACTATTATGCAACACCTGGATTTTCCTTTGGGTGACGCAGTTATTGTATTTCTTGATTATTTATCGAGTTTTAAGATTAACGGTGGAGTTGAAGTAAATAACGTCAATAATGAAATATCCGGGATAGAAATATTAATTTCAAACTGAAAAGATACTCTTGAAATGTTTTTCATGCAAACCCTATATGTATTTGAGGAAGGTGTTAAAAAAGCTTAACCTATTCGGAACGGGAAAAAGATAAAGTTACTTCGTGTTATTACTACTAATAAACTTTTCAAAATAAGCAAAACTAGAATTCCACATTTTCAACAAGACAGAAACTAGAAATCAACACTTTGGAAAAGGTGCAAAACTAGAAAGTACCAAAAAAAGGTCAAAACTAGAAAGTACCAAAAAAAGGTCAAAACTAGAAATCATCATTTCCAAAAAGGTGCAAAAACTAGAAATCAATACTCGAAAAGGTCAAACTAAAAATCAATACTTTGAAAAAGGTGTAAAACTAGAAAAAACACGTTCAATAAAGGTCAAAACTAGAAATCAACACTTTCAAAAAGATCAAAATTAAAAATCATCATTTCCAAAAAGGTGTAAAAACTAGATACATTGCTAGAAAAGGTTAAAAGTCTAAGTAATATTTAATTTCCAAAGGTTACATTATCAGCAGTACTACAATGCATGGAAATCGTGCAGAAACTACAAATCGTAAGCACGGTAAATAATTGAAGATCTTACAGAGCGAGTTAAATTTCGTTATTAACCCTCTTATGACTCAAAACACTAAACATCAATGGAGACAACAAAAAACGATGAGCATGCAGTGGCAATGTGTTATCCATTAAAAATATTATTAATGATTAAAATGATTATTTTGCTATTTTGTTATTTAGATGATATGGGTAAATAGGTGAATTCTTCAAGGTAACGAGCAACGTGTTTTTTTGTTGTTGTTTTTCTAAGAAACTATTCCAGTGCATTCTGAGAAATGACGCTAACAATTAACAGAACTGCTGCCATGAATTTCAATCTGTCATCATGCATTTCCTCATATATCTTTATAGATAACTTACAAAAATGAAGGATTAACTAATAACGTAATATGAATATTTAGGCAGGCAACCATTTTTCGAAACAAATAAGATAAATTAATTGGTACTTGTATGCTTCCCTACGATGTGATGCTAAACGATGTGGTTAAGTTTTTCTTTAAAATCTTGAATTATTAATTTATTATTTTGTTTTGACAAATACTTGTTTATATGTACATACATAGGTTTATCCATCCATTAGTCATCATGAATTCATTAAAAACGTTTTTCCCTTATTATCCGGTATTAGCCTTTATATACATTAACGATTATAGGTAAGTGGGTTAGGTTAAGTGTGCGTAAAAGTCATAAATACATACTAAATACTGAAATGGAATAATCTTTTACTCAAGGCTGGCCAAAATGTTTGCTAGTCTAGTCTAGTCATTTATCTTTTAAGCATCCGCTAGTCTTGTCTAGTCTAGTCCCGCTGTTTTCCCGACCTAAATAGTCTAGTCTAGTCAACACAAAAACCTACCCTAGTATAGTCTAGTCTAGTCAAACCTGCCAAAAAAGCTCACAAGACTAGTCTAGTCGCTCGTCAGAAGTTTCTGTCGAATTTTTCTAACTGAAACAATATTAATTATCACATTTAAGTATTTATCACATTTATGCACACCTACCCTAACACCATTTTTCATTTTCAGAACTCACAAACTATTAACTAGTTAGGTATACACTCTACCGAAAACCATTTGGATCGCATCATTTTGCCCAAAAAGTGAGTCCATTTTTAAACTTCAAAAACGCATCATTTTGATGAGTTCTGACCTCATCATATTATGATGAGTCCCACAGTTAGCCCATGTTAATTTCCTATCTTTTGAAGGTACTTCATCTGGAGCCCATCTGGTTCCCATCATTATGATGCATTCTAACACATCAAAGTGATCCGGTTTTAAAGTTTAAAAATGGACTCAACTTTTTGGCAAAATGATGCAATCCAGATGTGGTACTTTTTTGCAGTGTACATACTGTGTATATGGCATGCTAAACCATAGGAAAAACATCTTAGCCTTAATGTTGTGCTAATCTTAAAAACACAATTAAACATGCGAAAAAAAGAAATGCGATCGTCGGGAAAGCTTCTTTTCTGTACCGGTCATTAAAGTCGGGAAATTCCCATACCCATCGGAGCTCTACTTGAGAGGTCTGTGCTAGGGGCTTGCGGTTATTTGAAGATTTAATTTCAATTGTACAAAAATCCACTGGGGAATACAACGTAATACATTGCGTGCACGCTACTTACTATGTATGTACTATTATCATTTGTTTTAGTGCTGTCGTGCGAGTCGCTAAAAAACTATCGACCTTGTTATGTAACTAACAGATTATAATAAGCTAGACTAATAAGACTAAAGTACAAATATTCTACACGTAAAGGGAATGTACAAGTTTCAAAGCTGTGACTTAATGCGTGCATCGCGGAATATAATTAAAAACTATAGTTGATTTGCAACCCGATGGGTTGCTAGATTAACGGGTACCGAGCAAACCTATTTGGTAGTGTGTATTTTCGAGTTAATTGCAAAGGAGTTGCTCATCGAGGAGTACACTAAATATAATTATATGAATAACACTGTGGCCTCATTCGAAGCTCGTGATTACATACATACAACAGGGAACTTTGTTGTCATTTGTCAATCAATATAGCGCGGACACCCTCATTGGAAGCGCAATTTAACTATAGGCATATACGCAACAGAAATACGTATAACAATACTGAAATCTATACAGCACTAAATAATTGGTAGGAAACGTTTTTAGAGTGATAATTAATAATTAATGTGTGGTTGAGGGCTTCCTGTTAAACAATGGAGCTGCCAGTCGTAAACTGAGCCGTCAGTCGCACTCCATTTGATTTTTTAGGGAAACAATTTTCAAAACAAAACCTATTTGTAGTTCAAAAGTAAAATCGTAGATGTCATTTATGAACTTATGAGCCTCAGGGCTCAGGTCAGAAGACAACGGCCTATAGATCAGGCGGCTTGAGTCCACCAGGCTAGACCATTCGGCAAAGCCTTCCAGCCTGTGCCTTACAATCCGAGCCTTCCAGCTTGAGCCTAAAGGCTCAAACCTTACAGCCAGTCCTACCCGCCTAACCCTTTGGACGTTACTCTTCTCGGGAGACCCTTCCTGCCTGAGATTTCCATCCTGAACTCTTCCGTCTGAAGCTAAGTGCACAATGCAACGGTAAGAAATTCGTGTCCGTAGTCGACGGCCGTCGCGCTCGGCCGAGAGCTTGATT
>JAQFZC010005125.1:0-14744 GCA_034695205.1 Dicyrtoma fusca | reverse complement strand
TTAGTGGCCACACTTTCCGTGGCAAAGATGGCGCTTGCGCCGGACACAATTTTGACTAAATCGGGGCGCAAACAATGCGCGCAACAGCGCACAAAGAGCCTCAAAGGAATGAACAAAATGAGGTCAAGGGAGCCGTGAACGATAATAGCAACAAATACGATCGCTGCTAAACTAAAATGGAATAATTTGGAAAATAAATTGCGAATAATTAGACGCATTTTTGAAAAATATTTATTAATTTTAAAGCTCTTGCAGGGAAATTTTGATGCTCTTTTGTTGCCTAAGCAAAGTTCTACGAACTACTGGAGTGTTTCTGTGCAATCTGTAGGGAAAATGTGAGTTACGTCTTTCTTGCGTAAAAACTAGGTTTCTATGGTTGAAGAGAATTTTTTTTCAAGTTGGGAAAAAGATGAGATGATTTTGTGGTTTCAATGCCTCACAGCAAACATTGGCAAATGGCTCGAATGAAGTAAGCAGAAGGTGAGATTGCAAAAGGGTAAAAGGGCTGTTAAAGGCGTTTTTTTGATGTTTTTTGTAATCATTTAATTGTTTTGATTTAAGTAATATTTTACTATTTGTTATTTAGCATAATTATCGGAAAAGACGTACAAGTAAAGATTGCATCAAAGTGCGTAAAAAAGGTAGCAAAAAATGCAAGCAAATTAGTCCTACAAATGCTAGACTTACATTTAACCTTCAGTGGGAATTATAAAATAAAAATTCAGAAATAAAAGAAGTGGCGCATAACTTCACCATTAAATTAGATGGCTTCGCCTTCACTGCACTTCAACTACTTTGAGAAATTACGTACATTTTGTGTAGTAATTTTATTGTTATAATTGTGTACCATTCAAAATTCCAAAATTGTCAAAATTAGCCCGTCTGTCTTTATACGAGAAGCTACGCATTCCTTCCTTCGTTGAGGGGCTCGGCAATATTACGTCAGTAATTTGGGACCAGTTTTATCCTTTTCGAAACGGTAATAAATCCAGTTTTACGTCACTTTGAAAACACCAATTTCTTGTTTTGACCCTTTTAAAAAGTGTTAGTTACTAGTTTTGACACTTTTTTGAAAACGATAATTTCATAATTGGACCTTTTTAAGAAGTGTTAGTTACTATAGTTTTGACCTTTCAAAAAAGGCTAATTTCATGTTTTGACTTTTTTAAAACGTGTTACTTACAAGTTTTGAACACACAAGCTTTTTTGAAAACAGTAATTTCGTGTTTTGACCTTTTTAAAAAGTGTAAGTTACAAGCCTTGACACTTTTTTAGAAACGATAATTTCGTGTTTGGAACTTTTTGAAAAAGCTTATAGCTTGTTTTGACCTTTTTCAAAACGTTGATTTCGTGTTGTTTTGGCCTTTCTGAAAAGTATAATTGCTTATTTTGACCTTTTTACAAAAGCTAATTCCTTGTTTTGATCATTTTTAAAGTGTTAGTTACTAGTTTTAACCTTTTTGAAAACTTTTGTTTTAGAATAAACACTTTTACGAAGAATTCCTTTAATAGTTGATTGCTTTACAGTTCTGAATAGGAACAATCATTACAATGTATAATAGCTAATTAAATCCCATTTGTTATAATTTTTTGTTTTTAAAAATTGTAATTTATGAACAGCCCCCAATGCAATGCATTGCACAGTAATTTTGGGTTCTCGCTCGATTTGCTGGTATAATAGTTTAATGGCTGGTGGCTGTGTAATTTTAAAGCAATGGGAGCGAGGCTGCTGCTTCAATCCGTCAGTCAAAAGTGGATTTTTATTTCTTGGCAAGAGGCGTCATCATTAATTTATTGGGAAGTGTAATCATAGATAAAATTATTTAACTGTAAAATGTAAAATGCAATCCAACCAACGCAATAAAAGAGTTCAAAAATTCCCGGGCTATATAGTGCTATATAGTGCTATATTGTGCTATATAGCTATAGACTATAAACTATAAACAGCCGAAAGCTTGGGTCTATTTATGTATCTTTATTTTAATTTTATTTTGCTGCTATTCTTTTCTATTTGTGTTTCAAACGTTTTGTTGTTTTTTTGTATTACTGTTTTCTAAAAGTAAAATAGGTTAACGGCCTTTTAAATTACTGGTCCAACAAATAAAAATAAAATTAGACGAATAACCACACTTTCTTAATGGCTTTTTTAAAGTATTAAAGATTGACACATTATTTATTACGATACTGCTTTATAGCACAATTTGAAAGATAAAACTAGTACTGCTTTTTGCGGACGAATTCAGACAATTTTTAAAATTGCAAAATGGGATATCTCACTATTTTTTAAAAGTCAATCTGCTGCTTACGATTTTTTTTTTGCAAACTTCAGAACTACTTTTATTGATACAAAATTTTTCTTTGACTATTTTTAAAAGGTAAATTTCTCACTTAAATATTTTTTAAGTCGTGCAAAAGTTTTGCAAACACTTGCTTAAGCCTTTCTAGATTGTATTTTCCACGTTTTATACTTTCTGAACGGGCTTACACGAAAACTTAAATGATTCTACAGAGTTACCGTAAAGCTTCTAATAAAAGGCGGGTCTCTAATAAACGACTGGTGTCGAGCTAAGTATGTATTACAAATAGAAGCTTTACGGTACATTAATAGGTACTTTGAAGTTGGATGTTTTTACAAGAACTTTTATACGATTCTTGTTGCTAGTATTGATTGTTCGAAATGTAAAATTGAAAGAGTTTCAACAACATGAGTTATACTTGTTTTCCTTTTTTGTTGTTCACAATCCTGTTGCCGAACGAAGATAATCTGCAGTCTAAGCTAATTTTAATTCCACTACAAATCCAAATGGCGTTTAAACAAAACAGTTAAGAACGCCCGCTTTACAGTTCCGTGTCCAATAACTGCGTTCTGCATTCTAAGGATACTCTGTAACTTTTAGAATCATGTATTCGGACATTTTGCACATTTTCAGAAATATTGCAATTAGATATTTTGCACCTTCTTAAAAACTTGTAAATAAAACATATTGCACCTTTTCAAAAACACATAAATAGAACATATTGCACCTTTTCAAAAATGTGTAAAAACAACATTTTGCACCTTTTCAAAAACGTGAAAATAGGTTTTTTGCACATTTTAAAAAATATGTAAATAAGACATTTTGCATCTTTTCAAAAAGGTGTAAATGGGACTTTTGCACCTTTTTAAAAACGCGTGATTAGGACATTATCACCTTTGCTAAAGTATGAAAGCAATACGTCATGCATTTCTTTCACCCCACGGCAGTTTACTTTTACACGCTCGAGGCCTAAGAGCCAACTGCAATGAACAGAATTTATTTAAATGACCAAAAATCCTAACTGGCGTTAAACCACAACACTGAACAACGTTCTAATAAATTTTCTCAATTATCAACTAACTTTATATTTAACTAAATTAAAATAAACGCTTTTTAACTCAGAAATAAAAAGAAACTACGCCACTCCTAAACTAATCGAAACATTGACCCAATCCCTAATCGCCGTTCTTCACTACATATGTCAACTAGTTTTAAATTTCCCGGGCAATAATCCCGGCGCGGCGCCCCTGATGTTGAGATTAGTAATATTTCTAATGATTGTAAGCTTAAAACTAATGGAAGTTAATTTGTATAAAACGATTTTCAAAAATTCCAAATTTGTTCGTCATTTTAGAACTGCAAAAACGGAAATTGTACAAAATGTATGCTTGTGGGCGCGCTTTACACGCCGTTGTAAACAATTAAAGGAACATAGGGATTTTTTAAACTATAGATTTATTACTCTTCTGGCCTGGCTAGTTTTTGAATTGCGTGCTTATTTTGTACAGAAATTAATAATTTGTCAACTAATCAAAATTGACTAGATCTCCATGTAGAACATTCAGAACACAGTGTAAATACAAGAAACTGACAGAAAAAATTAGGAGCAATAAAAAACAATTGTCAAATAGCGATCGAGCATCTGAACTTGGCACACATTACATTTTAATCTACCCAGTTGTGGCCTACATATATACGTACGTATATATAGGCTGCCTATACCTATAGACCCTTTTAAATTTTTTTTATAGTTATAGCTTATAGCTGTGTGGGCATTGTGGATTGTGGATAGTTTCCAAAGCCATCAGAGCTCGTCCACACAAACCTAGAAGGAAATGGGAGTAGAATCTAAAAAATCAAAGGAAAACATCAACGACACATTTAGAGCATGAATCTCAACAATTTGTATTTATTAGGATTTGCAAACATTTTTGATTTGCCAATTCCAACTCCATTTCCAATTTGTCCCTAACCTCTATTTCTGTATTTATAGCCCAATTTGCCATTTTTTTGTTCACTTTTTCACTATTTGTTTTATTCAAAATAATTTACTATGCACGCTATAGCTACTAGACGAGTGTGTTGTAAAGCCTCACAGAAAATCTGCACATTTTTTTTGTTTCTTTGGGAAGCTTTGTAGGCATTTGGTTTACGTTTTGAATGGCTTTACATTTTTTCTAAAAAAAAGAATGTTTTTTTAAACAAGAATTTTTTAAAAATAAGGCTAAAAACGTTTGCTGTTAAAAAACAAAAAACTCACCGTACAATTAGGTCCAACGAACTCGCTAAAAAATTGAACAACAAAAAAGAATTTTTTGTGAACGGCGTTGAAGTTGTAAACTATTTCTAGCTTTTCTTTTACAAGTTTTTAGGAATTAAAAACATTAAAATTTTGGTTCTTTTTAGTGGGAATTTTGAAACGATTGTTTTGCTACCTATTTTAGTAATTTTCTACTGGTTTTGCCTATTTGTAGCTTCTATTATTGGTTAATTAAGTTTTTGCTGACGGCACCTGCGAGTTGCGAGATATTCAATGCGGTGTGGTGTTGAATGGTAGAATTGTTGAAGCTCTGTCTTTATTAAAAATAAAAAAAATAGAGGGACATGGAAATGAAAAGGAATGGAATTCTCGGCTCTGCTTGTTACTTTATGCTTTGTTTCATAAATGACGTGGATGGATTTGAGCCAGTAATGGGAGTGAAGGGATCAATGGCGTGCGTGTGTCTGCAGGGGTGATGAAGCAAAGTGACGTTTCTACTGATTTTTGGTTGCTCATAGAATGAAGTTCGTCCAAACGGAGTCTAAAAACGTATAAATGTGTATGAAAAAGAGCAAAATGTCCTGTTTTCACGTTTTTGAAAAGGAGCAAAGTGTCCATTTACATGTTTTTGAAAAGGTGCACAACGTCCTATTTATGTCTTTTTGAAAAGGTGCAAAATATTTTAACTACGCAGTTTCAAAAAGGTGCAAAGTGTTGTATTAACACAGTTTTGAAAAGGTGTCAAACGCATTAATTGTACAGTTTTGCAAAATTTGCAAAATATTCTGAAAACGTAGTTTTAAAAGGTTCAAAATGTACTAATTGTTCAATTTTGAAAAGGTGCAAAACATTCAAACACACAGTTTCGAAAAGGTCCAAAACGTATTAATTGCACAGCTTTATAAAAATTTCAAAATACCAAAATAACGTAGTTTGAAAAAGGTGCAAAATGTCCCAACTTTACAACTTTGAAAAGGGCAAAGCGTTCAATTAGCGCATTTTTGAAAAGGGGCAAAACGTATTAAATGCACTGTTTTACATAATTGCATAATAACTTAATAACGCCATTTTGAAAAGGTGCAAAACATCGTAATAGCGTAGTTTTAAAAGCTACAAAATATCCTAAATTACGTAGTTTTAAAAGGGTGCAAAAAGTCCCAACTGCACAATTTCAAAAAGTTGCAAGATGCCCAATTTCGATGTTTTGATAAGGTGCAAAACGTATTAGTTGCACAGTTTTGCAAAATTGCAAAATATCATAAAGCAGTTTTGAAAAGGGCAAAAAATTCCCAGCCACACAGTTTCAAAAAGGTGCAACATGCCCCATTTCGATGTTTTGAAAAGGTGCAAAACGTTAATTGCACAGTTTTGCAAAATAGCAAAATATCATTATAAAGCAGTTTTGAAAAAGTGCAGAAAGTCACAACTACAGGGTTTCAAAAAGGTGCAAGTTGCCCAATTTTGATGTTTTGAAAAGATGCAAAACGTATTAATTGCACCGTTTTGAAAAATTGCAAATATCATAATAAAGCAGTTTTGAAAAAGTGCAAAAAAGTCCCAACCACGCAGTTTCAAAAAGGTGCAAAATGCCCCATTTCAATGTTTTGAAAAGGTGCAAAACGTAATAATTGCACAGTTTTGCAAAATATCATAATGAAGCAGTTTTGAAAAAACGCAGAAAGTCACACCTACAGGGTTTCAAAAAAGTGCAAAATGCCCTATTTTGATGTTTTGTAAAGATCCTAATCGCGATTTAACCTACCACATTGAGTACTAAAGAAACTTTGATATTCTTTGAGTGGCGTCAAAACTGAAGTGAACTTTGAGTTTGCAAACAGCTCGCTTTCCAATTTTGTTGGTAGAGAAAGAAATAGAATCCTTTGAACTCACAGAAGCGTCATTTTGCCCCTCCAGCCTCGCCGTGAGCCGGCTCTGCCTTGCAATGCAGCCGTTGGACGTGCCCTGATGGCAGAGATGATGTGATGATGTGCTAATGATGACAGATGGAAGACACGTCTTAAGTCTAAACTGCAGAGAATGAGCCAGGAAATAAAATCCCAGGAAATTGACACAAAATATCCCAACTTTTCATTCTTGCAAGCTTTTGGGTCCAATGCTAATGCCATTGCATTGCTGAGCGGCCTGTCGACAGCCTCGCCTACACGAAAACACACTGTGCTACAAATCCAATTCCGTCCAAGCATAGCTCACGGATACATTTCAGTCACAGACTAATAAAGCCCTGCAAAAGCCTCTATCTTACTCTTAAAATTAGTCTAGCAAGTGCAAAAAAGTTCTATCTGCACTCTCATTTTATCGTTTTACACTGCACCCCACTGCACCGCACTGCACTGTTTAAGGGCTGGGATTTATTTCAGCCTTTATAGCCGCCTCGAAGATTCCATTTTGCAAAAGTTAGTCTATTCACTATTTTGTAAAGCAAAATTTAACAACTTGTAAAATTGCAAACATGAAAAAGTTCTTTTTGCAAAGTTGTCTTTAAATGCGGCATAAAATGTAAAAACAAAAAAAAAAGATTTTTTTATTAACAACTTACTCGTTTTAAATGACAAATTAGCAACTGTGTTTGTACAAAAGGGGCCAATTCTATCAAATACATCATCCTTTTGAAGGAGTGCAAAACGTGAAAGTTGCACTTTTGTGAAAATGTATTAAAAAGAGTATCAGTAAGGAGCACTTTTGAAAAAGTGAAAAATGTAAGAAATGAATGTTTTGAAAAAGCACTAAAAGAAATAAATGCATCTTTTTAAAAAGTGTAAACAATGTAATTTTTGCATCTTTTTACAAGTACTCAACGTAGTAAATGCGTCTTTTTGAAAAGTGCAAAAAATGTAATAATTGCATGTTTTCAAAAAGTGCTCACAGTAGTAAATGCGTCTTTTTGAAAAGGGCAAAAAATCTGATAATTGCATCTTTTCAAGAAGTGCTCAGAGTAGTAAATGCGTCTTTTTGAAAATTGCAAAAAATGTAATAATTGCATCTTTTCAAAAAGTGCTCAGAGTAGTAAATGCGTCTTTTTGAAAAGTTCAAAAAATGTAATAATTTAATATTTTGAAAAAGCACAAAAAGAAATAAATGCGTCTTTTTGAAAACTGTCAAAAATGTAATAATTGCATTTTGTCAAGATACTATTTAAATATTTCCACATTTTGAAATAGTACGAGCTAAAACACGTCAATGGCGTTTCAGTTATTAGATAAAGAGAAATATTTCATAAATGTATAAAACAGAAAATGCAAATGCAAACGTTTTTGAGAATAGGTTTTGAAACAATTCCAATGATTGCAAGATGCTGTGATTAAATATTTTTTTAAAAATATAAACTACATGATTTCACATGTATTTGAAAGGTGCAAAATACAATAACTACCCAAATTTATTGATCCCTTGCACAGTTGTTTGAAATTAAAAATGATATAGGTAATAATATGCCTATTTATACAATTTTATTCGGATTTCCAAAGTTTAATTTAGATGTTTAGCTCGAACGCCACTGACAATAATTCCTTTATATTTTATAACAACGGGTAAAGATTTGCCAGTCGTTAATGAAGGTGTTTAACACGGATAGAAAAATGTGTAATTGCCAATGTGACCTTTACAAAAAGTGCAAAATGCAATATTTACACAAAATACGTAATAACTAATAACTCCGTATTTTCAAAAAAAAATACTACCAATAAAATTATACCTAGACGACATCTTTTTTAAAATACCAAATGTCACACACGGACATTTAAACTAAAGTCAGTTGCATCCTTTTTGAATATGTTCAAAATTATTAGCAAAATGTTTTCAAAACATAGGGACGGTAGGGAAAGCATCAAAAAATGTGTACAAAAATTAAAACTGTAATAACTGACTGTATTTTAAAAGGAAGTCCGAAGCTACAAATACGTCTTTTTGAAACAGAGCAAAACGTCCTAATTGCACCTTTTCAAAAACTGACACATTAGTGTAAAAAAAAGATACTTTTTGACAGCGTTAATTGCAAGCCCAATAAATTAATTAATAGACGTGTATTTTGAAAAAAGGTGTAAAACGTCATAAATTCACATTGCAATCTTATCCTTATGTTATTTATTATCATTTCAGGGGTTGCAAAAAATTATTAAGACTTTAGGGATTGTTTTTAAAAGAGTAAACCGTATGTTTAGAACAAATACTTTTTTTTTTGGATAAAATTAGTTCTGTAAACTGTAGAAATAATGATGCTTCAAATAAACGCCATTTGAAAGAAAGATAGATTGTATACTGCTTTACTCCGTAAAGATTCCTCGTTCAATTGCGCGTAAACAGTTGTACGAAAGTCGGAACAGTTATTCGAACTTTCTAAAAACGTGCAGAACCTCGCATTCACACAGTTTATATGGTGCAAAATCGTTTATTTCCGCCTTTTGAAGGTAGAAACCCCCTTTTATACACCTTTCTGAACGTGCAAAACCTCTTATTATCTCCTTTTTGAACGTGCAAAACGTCCTACTTCCACCTCTTCGAAGGTACAAAACCACTTTTAACCAAACCTTTTTGAACGTGCAAAATCTCTTATTCACTCCTTTTTGAACTTGCGAGACCTCTTTTGTAGGCTTTTTGAACGTGTAAAACCTCTTATTTGCTCCTTTTTGAGCGTGCAAAACGTCTTATTTACTCCTTTTTGAACGTACAAAACCACTTTTATAAACCTTTTTGAACGTGCAAAATCTCTTATTTACTTCTTCTTGAAGCTTCGAAACCTTGTAGGCTTTTTGAACGTGTAAAACCTTATTTGCTCCTTTTTGAGCGTGAAAAAGCTCTTATTTATACCTTTTTGAAAGTGCGAAACCTCTTTTGTAGGCTTTTTGAACGTGTAAAACCTTATTTGCTCCTTTTTGAGCGTGAAAAAGCTCTTATTTACACCTTTTTGAACGTGCGAAACCTCTTTTGTAGGCTTTTTGAACGTGTAAAACCTCTTGTTTACACCTTTTTGAACGTGTAAAACCTCTAATTTACACCTTTTTGAACGTGCAAAACCAGCTTTGCCACTCCATTTTGAAGATGGAAAACCACTTTTATTCACCTTGTTAAAAGTGCCAAACGTCTTAGTAACACCTTTTTGAGCGTGCAAAACCTGTTATGTACACCTTTTAAACGCTACAAAACCTCTCACTAACACCTTTTAAAGAGTTAAGCATTTTAAGTACACGTTTTACAGGTACGAACCCCGTTATGTATTTACACATTTTTAAAGTTGCAAAACCTCTAATCTACACATTTTTAAAACCACTTCCCCACCAATAATTTTGCATTATTCATTTTCTTTCGACGCATTTTTAGTTGCATAAAATGTGCGGTAGCGAGCGTTTTGTTTTACCACATACGTCTTTTTGCACCTGCTTTAATAACAATAACCGACGCACCGTAACAATGCTTTGTAATCTCCAGCATGCTCTGTAGTGTGACTGACGTAATGCAGCTAATTTATTGGAATGACGCAGAAAGAGTGGAAAGTAAACTACAAGTTGCTTTCCTTCCCTGGCGGGCCAAATCCATCACTTTAATTTAATGACTCTAAGTAGCGAAAGAGATGAGAAATAGGCTCGTTGTAATTCTCCGTCGGTATTTTAAGACAGTGACACATTTCACTCTAACGATACGCATTTAATACGGCTTAATATAAAATATATAAACCGTCGGTCAAGAGGCAAAACGATTTACAACCAACCAATAAAGCCAAACGAAGAATTTTAAATATCCAAACATTCACAAACACTGGCATACAGCCAACATTATTTCCTATCCAATTTTGATTTTAGTTTTACATATTTGGGGGGAAAAAGCATTTTGCCTCTTCGCCGACGATTTATTTGGATATATGCATGTCTAGTACAAAATAATGTTTGTACTAAAGAACACTGCACTGTGAGCTTTAGACTTTTAAATATTTCGTTGAACACTTTGGATTTTTTAAATGTGTTAATAAATAATTTGCCCTTTTTCAAAAGTTGATTTGACTCTTAGACGCCACTTAAAAAAATTAAAATGATTAATAAAGCTTTATACGTAGCTTCGATGTAATCCAGCTGTACGTTCAGAGTGCTAAAAAAATCATTGGACGTTTGAAGACGGTAGATTTCGTAAATTGCACTTTTTTAAATGTGCAAAATAATTGTTTTAACTCGTTTAACCTTTCCAAAGGGCAACAAATCTAGTTTTGACACTTTTTAAAATGATATTTTCTAG
Source organism: Dicyrtoma fusca (assembly GCA_034695205.1). NCBI lineage: Eukaryota > Metazoa > Arthropoda > Collembola > Symphypleona > Dicyrtomidae > Dicyrtoma > Dicyrtoma fusca. The sequence goes on along the minus strand of JAQFZC010005125.1, from coordinate 3,947 downwards.
TTCGGACCTTTTTGAAAATGGCAATTTCTTATTTTGAACTTTTTAAAAGTGTTACTTGCTAGTTTTGAATCTTTTTTAAAATCGTGATTTCTAGTTTTGACATTTTTGAAAACGCTAATTTCTGGTTTGACCGTTTTGAAAAGGGTAAATAGACTAATTTACGAATTGGCACCTTTCTCGAGTGATAAAACAATGATTTGTACTTTTAAAAAAGGCACGTTTTTTAATTTACAACATTTAAAATTGGTAAAATCGAGATTTGCACCCTTTGAAAAGGGGTAATTTTAAGGATTAGATACTTTTTAAAATGGTAAAACCTTGATTTGCACTATGGACGTTCAAAAAAGACGAATTCTATAATTTCTTTTTTTTTTTCAAAATACATAGTAAAATCCTGAAATCAAGGCGTATGAAAAAGGGCAAAATGAGTACGATTTTGAGCCTTGCCCTTTTCTAAAAGTGCTAAAACACTCCAATTTTTCAAAAATACAAACACTAAGTTATGCACAGCCCCAAAGTGTAAACCCCGTAATTAACATAACGCTTGGTAAAAGCAAGCATCTCTCCCTGCAATCTGTCACACATCTTCTGACAGAGTTTGTGTGTCAGAAACTTAGTTCAAGCATTGTACGACCGCAAGGGGCGTCGCATAAATGACGTTCACATTTTTCAAAATTAGAATTTGCTTATTTTTCCCTCCGCTAGTAAAGTAATGAGCTTTACTATTTGTAGTATGTTGAAACTTCATTTATGCAGAGCCCCCTCCTTACAAATTAAAATGTAAAAGTAATCACAGCTGTCGCCTGTCGCTTCAGTCTAGCGTTAAATTCCTCCTTTCACGCACCTTGGAATGTTTTACGCACCGCTTAATTCACAGCCGGGCAGTAAGTAATTAGCCAGCATTTATTACAATTTATTTTCTGTCTCAAGAGAGGCTGAAAAAAGTGGCAAAACAAAAAGTGAATTAATTAAAAAAATTTTTTAATTTTTGCTAGTTGCTGTAAAGTAATTTATGGAAGGCTCCTAATGTGTTTTGCTCTATTGCCTCGCCTCGGCCTGGGCGGGCATTTGTACTTTGGACTTTGGACTTTTGACGTTAGATTGAATAATTACAATTATACTAATTTTTTGAGCTCTTTTCTGTGTGTGTGTGTGTGTGTGTGTGTGTGTGTGTGTGTGTTTGCTGCCTCGTGTTTCCATTTCCTTTCCTTTTAACAAGGGAGACAATGGGCCTCTAATGGGGGCTGCCATTCTATTCGAATTCCCAAGAAAAGATAAAGGAACACAAGAGAAACGAGTTGCTAACGAAGCAAAGCAGTCAGCCAGCCAGCCAACCAACCAAACAACCAGCCAACCAGCATGTTCTGTCATGTCCATTCCTGTCATCCTCTGCTTTGTCTTGTACTCCGAAAAAGAAGGAGCATTGAAATCAAATCTCCCCTTTTATAAAGGCTGGCAAATTCGAGAAAATCAAACGCAACATCAAAAGCTGAATAAAAAAAGAGGAAAGGAAAAATAAAGAAAAGCGAGGGGCTTGGCAAATATTATGTTAAGGAAATTGAGGTTGATTTTCAGTCAGTTTCAGAATTGTCAAAAATTTTTAAATCAAATTGTCAGAAAAACAGCACTAGCATTTTCAAAGGAACAAAAAAAAAGCTAGCGAATTTTTAAAATGTGCAAATATGCTAATGCATCTTTTTAGAAAACTAAAGAAAGTTGTAGTAAGTTTTTATGCATTTTTCAAACAATACAAACACATGTGTTACCGTTTTAAAAAGCTTGTCCTTTAATGTGTAGCTGAACTGCTTTCAACATAAGCACCCAAATAGCGATAGTTTAAAGTAAGTGGCGTACAAACACGAAATATTATTTTTTCAAAAATGGCATAAGGTAAATGTAAAAATTTGAAAAGTTGTCAAACACAAAATTATATCTTTTTCCGAAAAATCAAAACATGGAAATTAACTTTTTGAAAAAGTTGCAAAAAAATATATGCTTTGCCTTTTGAAATGGTGTGAAACATAAAAGTAACCTTTTTCAAAAATAAAGGGATTAAGTGAAACACAATTTTAAAGGTGTAAAACATGAAATTACACTTTTTCAAAACGGGCAAAAATTGATAAATAGTAATTTGATAATTTGTAAATCACAAAATTGCATTTTTTCAGAAAGACAAAACATAAAACTGGATATTTTGAAAGGGTATAAACACAGAATTACACTGTTTCAAAATTGGAATAAAGTGAAAATAACAATTTGAAAAGTTTAAAAACAGAATACATAATAATATTTAATTAATCGATTTTTCAGAAGTGTTAAGCCTCCCATCCAAAGCAGTGCACGCACACTTCATGTGCCTGCCGCATTTCAATCCTCCGCCACATTTGCCTCATCATCCAATCACGTTCTTTGAGAACGCATGGCTCTCACGCGATGCCTAGTGCAAGTCATGTGATTCTCTCACACACACACACACATTCATTCTGAGCTTTGGTGCATCTGCTCTGGCTATGCCTGAGTTAGAAGCCACCCGGCCATCAGGCCATTCAGTATCCTAATAAACATTCTCTTCATTTCCTCTTACTTGCCAAGCCTAACCTACGTACACATCATTCCAGCATAGCTGAAGTGTTTAGGAAATACTCCTAACAGAAGCATCAAAACAAGCTGGAAAATAACTTTCTAAAAAGGCGTAAATCATGAAATTACACTTTTCAAAATAGGAAAATCTCAATTTTGACCTTTTATTAAAGATGTCATTGAAACTTATTTTTCCCTTCTTAAATGTTAAAAGCACTATGTACATATTACTATTTCTAAAACGTCATATTTGGCAGGCTCCTAGCCGTACAAAAAGAAGGGCAGCATTTCCCGTTCCCGTTCTGATGAAGCTATACCTATAGCTCTGCCTATAGCAACATGTGTTACTGTTTGGATATACCCTCCCAGTATTTGCCTATATGCATATGTAACATGTGATCATTTCCTTCAACATTATTGTGCAGTATAACAGTGTGAAGCACAGAGACAAGATTTCAAGATTTGCGTGTAACAGATACTTTGGGACATTTCATTTATTACGTCACAAATTTAGAAAATGTACACCCTACCAACACTTATTGCTCGTCAAAATGATGCAATACAAGCCACTATGTACAAATTACAGCTTTTAAATTTTAAATACAAACATAATTTATGCGAGGGGCCTCTCTTCTCACTCGTCGTCAATGCGACGAGGGCTCCGCACTGCACTTCACTGCATTAAACACGGGACACTGGAAGCGCACTGCCTCATATGCTTAACTAGATTTCTGGAAAATAAATGTTAGCCCGTGTCATAGGCGGGTAATTAAGTTTTAAATTCAAATTTTGGGGGGCAAGTTTAAAATTTATAAAAATCCCAAACGTAATTTATTCGCAGCCCTTACACACACTTTGTTCACTACTGTCATTGGTGTCAGGCGTGACGGGGTTGTTCATAAATTCCGTCGGTAGAAAAATACGTTTTAACCCTTTTGAAAAAGCAATAATACTGATTTAACACCTTTTGGAAAGTGTTCATTTCCAGTTTCGACCCTTTTATAGGTGTTAATTTCTAGTTTTGACCCTTTTAAAACGTTAATTTTTAGATTTAGGCCTTTTTAAAAGCGTTGAATTCTAGTTTTGACTCTTTTGAAAAATGTTAGTATCGAATTTTGACCTGTCTGAAAGTGTTAATTTCTAGTTTGACACTTTTTGGGGACTTTTGAATTCTAGTTTTAACCCTTTTGAAGGTGCTAATTTTTAGTTTCGAACCTTTTGGAAAATGCTAATTTCTGGTTTCGACATTTTTGAAGGTGTTAATTTCCAATTTTGATCTTTTTGAAAGTGTTGATTGATTGATTGATTGATAACTTTATTGTGCATTCGGGTTACCACCCATGACACAAAGTATACATAATTTAATA